>CAUYPK010086566.1:0-18337 GCA_963574355.1 Loris lydekkerianus | reverse complement strand
TTTTAAACTGTGAGAGTCAGAGAGCCACACCACACAGTGACCTGCCAAAACAGACAAACACTCACACAAAAGCATATAATTTTAACAATAATATATTAAACATAATATAACATGCTCAGTCAGGTGTTTTTTGTTACCTTGTTGGAGCTGCATGCGGCTCGAGAGCCGCGTGTTTGCCACCCCTGGTCTAAGCCCAGGAGTTGGAGGTTGCTGTGATCTGTGTGACGCCACGGCACTCCACCAAGGGCGATAAAGTGAGACTCTGTCTCTACCAAAAAAATACAAAGAAAAAGGCAGATTAATTGGAGGAAAGGCATACAAATGTATTAAGATGCACATGGGAGAAAATCACAGGGTGAATTATTCCAATCCCCCCGCAGTGGGGCTCAGAAGCTTATACACCATCCAGAGGTTACAGAAAGAACTGGGCTTGGATCACCACAAAACAGTTTATGGGAGGAGAAGAAAAAGAGGCCTGGCTGATAAAAGTGTCTCATTATGTAGATCAGTGGTTCTCAACCCTCCTAATGCCCCAATACATTTTCATTGTTAAAAAGAGGTTGCGACCCACAGGTCGAGAGCCGCTGATGTAGATGAACCCTCACAGGTAGCAGCCTCAGCACTCAGAGCTCAGAGAGAATAGATGGTGAATGTTTCCTTCAGACCTTTAACTCTCAGTTAATCCTTCCTAAATCTGGGTGCCCCAAAGCCTGGCTACATTAATGCAAATTTTCCTACATATGCAAATCTCCCAAACAAAAGACAGCTGCAAGCTACTCCATTTGGAGGCCCTCTGAACAGCCATCTGAAAATATGTCAAAGTGAAATAAGGGTGAAATACTTTGGTTTCCTTCAAAGTCAGGAATGGAATTTGTTATTTTTTTCACTTTGCATTCAGATCATAGTCTCCTTTCCCACGGAGACTGGAGGTCCTGGTTTTGCTTAATTTAGGGAAAGGTTTCTCAACCTCAAGACTATTGACATTTAGCCCAGATAATTCTTTGTTGGGGTGGGGAGTGGGGTACTGTTCTGTACACTGTAGAGGGCTCAGCAACTCCCCAGGTCTTTACTCACTTAATACGAGCAAAACCTCCCCCCGAGTTGTGACAACGATGTAAAAAGAAAAACTTGGGGCAAATTACATTTAACAGAGTCTAATTGAGCAAAGTATGATCCTCAGGCAATCCCCAAACCAGAATATGTTCAGAGCATGGAGTTGCCACATGGTCAGGTCACATTTTTGGACAGAAAAAGGAAAGTGACCCAGAAGGGACACTAAGAAAGAAGCTTCAAGGGGGATGAGAGGAAAACCTGGCCTGCTGAAGCAGGAGGTCTGGAGGGCCCATAAAAATGTGGGTATGGGCTCGGCACCTGTGGCTCAAGCAGCTAAGGTGCCAGCCACATACACCTGAGCTGGTGGGTTCGAATCCAGCCCGGGCCTGCCAAACAACAATGACGGCTGCAACCAAAAAATAGCTGGGCGTTGTGGTGGGCGCTTGTAGCCCCAGCTACTTGGGAGATGGAGGCAGAAGAATCGCTTGAGCCCACGAGTTGGTGGTTGCTGTGAGCTGTGATGCTACAGCACTCTACCCAGGTGACAGCTTGAGGCTTGGTCTCAAAAAAAAAAAAAAAAAGAAAAAGAAAACATGGGTATGAAGTAACTTAGGTAACCAGTGACCAATAGAAAGAGACAATTATTGACCAAATAGAAAAGGGCAATACTGCCTGGAGATGCAGAGAGGCCAATGAAAACCTTGCAATTAATTTCAAATGGAAAGCGATTTATCCCCCTGTAGGCCTTTGCTCCTTCAAGAGAGGGACCCACTTCCTACTCTCTGGAAGTGCTCTAAACTTTCTTTCTTTCTTTCTTTCTTTCTTTCTTTCTTTCTTTCTTTCTTTCTTTCTTTCTTTTTAATATTTTTAATGACTTAAACAAAAAACACCTAAAACGCAGCTTCTGGAAGAACCACTTATCCTTGCCCGTTTTGTACCTCTCTTCAAACTTGACCTTGGCCTCCCATTAGGCCTTGCCTTTAAGAGCAGGGTTCTTTGAAGACATCCTTTGCCCAAGGGGATATCCGCAGAGTACATTGTGGCCATGAGGTGTTTGTAGTTATAAACTCTTACCAAAGACTTGCGATTTGATGGCTGGCAATCTTCTTCTTGCCCATGGCAGCCGTTGCTTTGGGGGGAAAGCGGTCAGTTCTAGCCACCACAGCGTGGCTGTAGGGGCGGTCTGAGGTACCATCACCGATGTTCTTCACTGATGACGACTTTGTGTCTGGAGTAGCTCCCGGAGTAGCAGGACCAACACAGTTTCCCTAGGTTTCGTGAACTTGCCCATTTCGACAGCAACCACCAAGGCCTACAGCAGCTAAACTTTCTCTTTCTTTTTCCTTAAGTAAAATTTTTCTTTGTTACCCTAAAACATGTACAGGTTATTTTTGCCTTTTATTCATGCTGCCTGGGCTGCTCCACTTTTATTTTCTGTTTTCATTCATTTTTGCTTTCAATTACCGCCTTGCCTCAGTTGAACTTTCTAGCTCAGCCTAATAATTGAACTAGGTCAACGGCTTTGGGGAAACCAAGATCCATTACTCCCAACAGTGACATGAAGAAAACAGAAGGGAGGTGCAGAAACAGCTGGGTTGGTTACAGCTCAGCTTTTGCCTCGTTTGAACACAATTTGAACAGTTGACCACCTGGGATTGGCAGAAAGTCCATGATTAGTGTAAGAGTAAGTTACAGTCTGTAACAGTTCGCTATATATGGAGAAACTTTTAGGCTGAAGGAGGCAGCTTTAGGCTAACCTTCACACCAGAAGTGTCTCTAGACATTGCAAAATGTCACAGGGTGGTGGTGAGGTGCAAAGTCAGCCCCAGTTGAGAGCCTCTGGTTTAAAGCAACCCTACTCTGGAATTCTTTTCAGAATAAGGGGAATTTTGGTCATGTTTCACAAAGTATGATTTGTAAATCAGATCAAAAATGTAGGATCCCCAGGGTACTGGCAACAAGTGTTAATCAGAATCTTGGGTATGTGGCATTGTGGGTAAGCACATAGATGCAGAAGCAGAAAGATCCTGGCTTACTCTCAGCTATATCTATGAGTAACAGTGTGACTCTAGCTATTTAACCTCATTAAACTTCAGATTCCTTATCAACAAACTGAGAGTGAAAACCCTGCTACATCTCAAGGTTCTTTGAGGACTGAAGGAGGTACTGCATGTGAGAAGCTTCCAGTAGCATGGGTCTTAATCGTCTTTACAATGCCTTGTTACCCTAACCCAAGCTGGGCACACATGGCAGGTACAAGGTCAATGACCCTGAGAACAGGGACCGAAGAGCCAGCCCTGGCTTCAAATGGACACATGCTTTGAAGTGTTGCAGGTGGTGGTCTACAAGTCACCCCAGCTGCCAGCCCTGCCTGTTGGGACAGCTGTTGCTTCAGTCCTTGAGTCAGGGAACTGAGCCTTCTTCCTCCATTCTGCTACATTTCTTTTAAGGGATCACCATAGCCCCAGGGAGCAAATATTAAAAACAAAAGTCACAGACCTTTTGGAGTAATCACCTTAGCTACCAGATACCAGATGTACTCTGTGACATCCAGCATCTAGGAAATGAGCTAGGCCCATCCACCCCATTCTATCCCATTTTCATGTGCAGTAGTAGTTACTGATATCAAGCTCAGAGAGGTCAAGTCACTTGGCCAATGTCACATAGCTAGTAAGGAAGGGAGCAAGGATCTGAACCCCTTGTGCTTCAAAAAAATATGAGTGAGAGACATGTCAAACTAGCTATGACATAGCAAGGCTTTAGGCCAGCACTATCTAAGACCATAGCCACTAACCTCATGTACCTATTTAAATTTCAATGTATATCAGTTAAAAGTAAATAAAGTTAAAAATCAGTTCTTGGAGGCCAGGCATAGAGGCTCACACCTGTGATCCTAGCACTCTGAGAGGCCTAGGCGGGTGAATTACTTGAGCTCAGGAGTTCCACATCAGCCTGAGCAAAGCAAGAGCCCATCTCTACTTAAGATAGAAAAATTAGCTGGGCATTATGGCACGCACCTGTAGTCCCAGCTACTTTGGGAGGCTGAGGCGAGAGGATTGCTCAAGCCCAAGAATTTGAGGTTGTTGTGAGCTATGATGGTGCCATGGCACTCTACCCAGGGTGACAGAGTGAGACTCTGTCTCAAAAAAAAAAAAAAAAGTTCTTAGGTCACACTAGCTGTATTTCAAGCACACATCCACACATGACTAGTCACTACTCTATTGGATAGCACAGATATAGAACATTTCTGTCATCAGAGAAAGTTCATGGTATTATGAATTTTATTTATGTATTTATATATATTTTTATTAAATCAGAACTGTGCATGCATTTATGGGGTACAATGTAAGGAAGATATTCTTTTTTTTTTTGAGACTGAGTCTCAAACTGTTGTCCTGGGTAGAGTGCTGTAGCATCATAGCTCACAGCAACCTCCAACTCTTGGGCCAAAGAAATCCTCTTGCCTGAGTTTTTTTTCTATTTTTAGTAGAGACAAGGTCTTGCTTTTGCTCAGGCTGGTCTCGAACTCATGAGCTCAAGCAATCCACCTGCCTCCAGCCTCTCATAGTGCTAAGATTACAAGTGTGAGCCACCGTGCCTGGCCAAGGAAGAAATTCTTTGTTTTATTTATTTATTTATTTATTTTTTGAGACAGAGTCTCACTTTGTCGCCCTCAGTAGAGTGCTGTAGTGTCACAGCTCACAGCAACCTTCAGCTTTTGGGCTTAGGCAATTCTCCTGCCTCAGCCTCCTGAGTAGCTGGGACCACAGGCGCCCGCCACAACGCCCGGCTATTTTTTGTTGCAGTTTGGCCGGGGCTGGGTTTGAACCTGCCACCCTCAGTATATGGGGCTGGTGCCCTACTCACTGAGCCACAGGTGCTGCCCTTATTTATTTATTTATTTATTTATTTATATTTTTTGAGACAGAGTCTCACTATGTCACCCTCGGTAAAGTACTGTGGCATCACAGCTCACAGCAACCTCCAACTCTTGGGCTTAAGCGATTCTCTTTTTTTTTTTTTTTTTTTTTTTTTTTTTCGTTTTTGGCCAGGGCTGGGCTTGAACCTGCCACCTCCAGCATATAGGGCTGGCGCCCTACTCCTTTGAGCCACAGGTGCCACCCCTTAAGCGACTCTTTTGCCTCAGCCTCCCAAGTAGCTGGGACTACAGGTGCCCACCACAACGCCTGGCTATTTTTTTGTTGTAGTTGTCATTGTTTAGCAGGCCCGGGTGGGTTTTGAACCTGCCAGCCCCGGCATATGTGGCTGGCATCCTAACCACTGAGCTACAGGGACCGAGCCAGTATTATGTATTTTGAATAACCACCAAAGCCTACCTCTGTGTTTCTGTCATTTTTACCCAGGAAAACAGTAAATTAAAATGAAAAAAATGCATAGGAATTTAGGGGAGAAAGCCACCAAAGTTTGTTCACTTCAAATGGTTATTTATTTTTTGTCACTTCGGGGAAATGTACCAAAAAGGAAGTTAAAAAGTAAAATAGTCCCTATCCCTGTATTGACTCCTCATTAAATTAATAACACAGAGTTCCAGGGCTCTGTGTTGGCAGCTCAGACTGTCCAATCTGTTTTAATAGAAAAATCATTTTTTAAATTCCCTACTGAGAAGTATTAAGTTTTCCTCAAATATAAACTTCTCTATATTTTTAAAATGACTATGAAATCTACCATATTAATCAGAAGGGTATTATTCATAAACAGCCGTGTATCATTTCCCTCTGGTTATTTCTAGGAAAAACAAATTAAAACAAGGCATATTAGATCTTTCATAGCTGAAGAGTGTGTGCTGGCAAACCCAATGCTAATCAAGAATAATTGTAGATGTTCACCAGAGAGAACATTTAACCCAAAATAAAACAAGTTGGATCCCTTCCCTTCACGGAAGTGAAGCCATGCCATCATAAAATGTTGGAGCTAAAAACATCTGAGAAAATACTTTGTCTACATTTGTGGATAAAGAGACAGAGATTCAGAGTGAAGGGACCCAGCCAGTTAACAGCACAACCAGGAATAAGGGAGCAAGAAGGATCTATTTGGCTTCAGATCTCTGGAGCTTTCCTTTTTGAAATCTGGCCAGAACAGTGAATGCCCTGTAAGTGCTGAGAACAGAATAGCACGTCTGAGGTGTCTGTTCAAGTTTAATGGTGTCGTATAACTTCCCCAGATGGTGATTACCAAATTCTGGATGCAACATAAAGCTACAGACTTCCTTTTCCATTCCCCAGCTCCCAGTGTCCTTGAAAACATAAAGATTGGCCCCATTTGCCCTTCAAGACCCTCTACTGCTTCATTGGAAGGAGGCAGAAGTTCAAAGGAAAGTAACCATGTGCAGGCCCATTGTTCGGGTATGGGCTGGCTGGATTTCAAGGCCTTGAGGCAATTGGAGACTGAGGACCACGTTGTTGTCATTGTCAACTCTTTGAGGGCTTCAAACAGCCTTTCATGGAGGAATCCTCTGTTCAGGAGTTAGAAGCATACTTCTCTCCCCACCGTCAGTACATTATATTTGCTCGCTTCTTAACGCCTTGCTTTTTTCTCTCTTCCATGCTGCAGAAGTCACTGGATATGTATGAGGAAAAGCTCTACGATTTATAATATCCCCCTACATTTATGTGTATCCCTAAGGCATGATATTTCAATTCCTCAGTTTTAATATCAGGCTTTAATATGAGTACCTACGGCACAGGATTGTTGCAGGATTAAATGTAATCCTTTATCAAGTGAGCTAGAGATTCTGGGTTCGTTCACTTCCTAAGGGACTTTCCACCTCTCGAAAACAGCGCCCTTCCCCTCAAATGGCAAATTACTTTAAGTCTTCAGACTCAGGAGGGCAGAAGTAGAGTCAACTGCTACAGCCACAAACACCAAGAGAGTCCAGGGAAGTCTCTATAGTGCCCTTTTCTTGTAGGAAGCCTTATATTGGTTGCTGTTGGATTGTTGTGTCATAAAATGGGTCACTTCCAGACCTTGAAGCATGATTGCTAAACCCAAATAATGACACTTTGAGGATCTTTGGGGGTATTAGTTAGCTATTGTTAGATAATAAATTACCCAAAAATATGTGGTCTAAAATAATAAACATTTATTATCTCAGTTTCTGGGATTCAGGAATTCAGGAGCAGCTTAGCTGGGTGGTCCAGGGTCAAGGTCTCTAACAAGGTTGCAGTCAAGATGCTGGCTGGAGCTGTGGTCATCTGAAAGCTTAACTGGGATTGGTGGATCCACTTTCAAGATGGCCCATTCACATAGTTGTTGGTAAGATGTCTCAGTTCCTCACCAAGTAGACCTCTCCGTAGGGCTACTTAAGTGTCTTCATGACATGGTAGCTATACCATAAGAGAGACAGCAAGGAGGAAACCGACATGCTGACATCATCTAGTCTCAGAAGTCACATATCATCACCACTGCCAAATTCTATTAGTTAGAAGTGAGTTATTAAGTTTAGCACACACTCAAGTGGAAGGGAATGAGTTTCCACCCTTGAAGGGGAGAAGTTTCAAAGAATTTGTGGACATATTTTAAAGCTTCCACAAGACCACTGCCCACGTGGGCCATCAATTAGCCTTCTTGAGAAATGCCATATCAGCTTGGTACCTGCCAAACTTCAAAGATCATGAATGCATAAGCCTACTCATGTATAGAAAGCTCTGAAAAGCTAAGAAATTTTGAATAATTTAATAAGCTTTGCTTTTCCATTCCCTCTTTGGTTGGGTTTTCATTGGCATGTAAATTTCCATAAACTCCAAGGAATAATAAAGCTCCTTTTATGGGCCATTGCTAATCTAAAACTTATGGTGATTTAGACAAGTGTTGGATTATAAAATAACTTTGTCTGTTAAGAACAAATAAAAAGTATAAATAAGATCTGAGAAGTAGCAATGAGGTCATTGCTTCCAGGCATTTTATGAGCAAACTTTCCATTTCATTGAACTGCAGAGGCCAGATTTAAGGTGACACTTAGAAATGTTCATTAAAAAAATGATTCTTCTTGTACCCTGGACCGGAGGGAAGCCTTAAGTGTATGCTATAAACACCACCACATTTTTAGAAAACATGAATTAGCTGTCCTTTAAAGCTATTTCACTTTATTTTTCTCTAAAATTCCAATGTGACAAATTTTAAGCAGGCAGAAAAGTGGAAAGACTAGCACAATAAGCACCTGTATATCCTCCATCTAGATTTGATCATTTTAACATTTTGCTAAATTTGCTTATTCTGTTTCTCTCTATAAACACACATAGAGATACATACACATGTGTACCAAACACGCAAAAACATGTTACCCCAAAATACATCTCCCAAGGTAAGAGGAAATTTTCCTATATAATCTTAATATCATTATCATATCCAAGAAAATTAGGAATAATTTCACTATGTGGTCTTCACATGCTAATTTCCCCCCAACTAACACGTTAGAAAGACACAGAAGCCGCCATGCAGGTGCTCCTACTGACAAAATCAGGCAAAAACTGAACATCAAAAAGAATAATGCAAATAAAGAATTATAATCCATTAAATAAAAGAAGAAACTATGAGTCCATATTTAAATAAATAAATAAATGGGAGGTGAATTTTGTCCTTATAACAGAAAGCCACCCAGTAAGCGGGAAGAACAATGGAATGAGAAAAATCACTATCATAATAATAATTGATTTAGGCAAGAAAAATCAATGGATAGTAAAATTAGCAGGGGAAATGTTTGAGGAATGTGTTGTGTTAGTTTCCTATTGTAACAAATCACCCCAAATTTTGTGGCTGGAAACAATGCACATTTATTACTTCCCGTTTCTGTAGGTTAGAAATCCAACAGAAGTCTCACTAGGCTAACATCATCAACAGTTTGCAGGGCTGCTTTCTGAAGATTTGGTAGCAGCCCTTTCCCTGTGGTTTGCAGCTTCTCCGGGTGTATTAGTAGTGCTTTTTTACTTTATTTGTAATGCTTTTGACATCCTGGGGCCATGTGGACCCTGCAGCTCTTCCAGGGCTAACCAATTCGTAGAGATAGTAGAGACCTGGCCTGCCTTGCAGATGCAAAGCAACTAATCCAGAACCTGTACCCCAACCACCTGCTTTATTGAGCTCTTACATAGTAGGCCACTATTTGCCTACCTAAGTCTCCCCAAGGCCAGGTACCAGACAACTAGAGACATTCCCTATACTCCAGAGCCCCCTGAAATGATTCAGACTAGCCAACCGAAGCCTGCTTCTGCTGCTTCTCGCCCCTTCCCCTGGAAACCATAATAGAGCAGTGGTTCTCAACCTGTGGGTCGCGACCCCTTTTTAACAATGAAAATAACATTGTGGCATTAGGAAGATTGAGAACCACTGGTAATAGAGGCTCTTGCCTGTGTTTTCTCCTCGCCCTTTCTCCCGACCAGCCCTGGTGCTTCCCCATGTGACCCCACGTGGCACGATGCATCCCCCATCTTGCAGAGGGGGGATCTGTGAGTAAAGAACTATCTTTTCAATGGCAATCACATCCTGATCTGTTAGCCTCACCATATCTGAATCATAATAAAATCTACATCTTCAAACAAAGGCCCGCCCACGTTTCTCGACTCATGGTCCCCTTTTCTCATCTTCAAAGCCAGCAATACAAGGCAAGTCCTTCTGACATTGCATAATTCTGACCTTGCTTCTTCCATACCTCCTTCTCTGTCTCTGATTCTTCTGCCTGCCTCGTAAACTGTTAAGAACACCTGTGGGTGGCACCTGTGGCTCAAAGAGTAGGGTGCCGGGCCCCATATACCAGAGGTGGTGGGTTCAAACCCCCCCCAAATAAAAACTGCAACAAGAACACTTGTGATTACGTTGGACCCACCAGGATAATCCCGGATAATATTCCTCTCTTAAAGTCAGCTGATTAGTGACCTTAATTCCATCTGTAACTTTAGTGCCCCCTTGCCTTGTAACCTAACAGATTCACAGGTTCCAGGATTAGGACATGACCATTCTGGGGAGGCCATTTTGCCTAGCACAAGGTATCTATTAATTGCAAAGGGGAGAATAGTAAGTAGATTTATAATAACCTGTCATATAGAACCTTAATCAAGTGATCAAATTTAATGGCACCACTAATGGGACAAACCGATATCATGTGACCCACAATATGATGCACGCACAACACATCACTATTGCTATTTCTACCAAAAAGGCATCACCTGAAGCCAGGCACAGTGGCTCATGTGTGTAATCCTAGCACTCTGGGAGGCCAAGGCAGGTGGACTGCCTGAGCTCAGGAGTTCAAGCAAGAATGAGACCCCGTATCTAAAAATAGCCGGGTGTTGTGGCAGGTACCTGTAGTCCCAGCTACTTGGGAGACTGAGGCAAGAGAATCACTTGAGCCCAAGAGTTTGAGGTTGCTGTGAGCTGTTTCACCACGACACTCTAGCAAGGGCAACAACGTGAGAGTCTGTCTCAAAAAAAAAAAAAAGGCATCGCCTGAGTCCAATCATGGGAAGACAGACAAACTCAAAAGAACATTTTACAAAACAACTGGTCTGTATTCACAAATGTCATTGCTGTAAAAAAGACAAACGCTGAGGATTACTTGGGATTAAATGAGACTAAATACTGTACTAGGTGTGGAAATTTCTTTTGCTGTAAAGTACATATTGTGGCAGTTAGCAAAATTGGAATAGGGTCTATAGATTAGATAATAGTACTACAGTATCCATGGAAATGGCCTTATTTTAATATTATATTGTGGTTATATAAAAGAATGTCTTTGTTTCTTAGAAATTTTCACTGAAGCATTTAAAGGAAGGAAGCATCATGCCCGCAATGGATTTTGAAATGGTTCAGGAAGAAATTCAATATACAAATGTACATATTACATATTTCTATATATGCATGTATATGTGTATGAGAGAAAAAGAGTAAATGTGGCAAAATGTTAACACATGAGGATTATGAGTGGAGTTTATATGGTAATTCTTTGTATTATTCTTGCAACTATTCTGTAAGTGTGAAATTATGTCAAAATAAAAGGTTTAAGAAATTTTCTAACTTTAGATTTATTTTATTTTATTTTTTTTGAGACAGAGTCTCATTATATCACCCTCGTTAAAGTGCCTTGGCATCACAGCTCCCAGCAATCTCCAACTCTTGGACTTAAGAGATTCTCTTGTCTCAGCCTCCCGAGTAGCTGGGGCTACAGGCAACAGCCACAATGCCAGGCTCTTTTTTTTTTTTGCAGTTTTTGGCCAGGGCTGGGTTTGAACCTGCCACCTCTGGCATTTTGGGCTGGCGCCCTACTCCATTGAGCCACAGGCGCCGCCCTCAGCTCTTTTGTTGTTGTTGTTGCAGTTGTCAGTGCTGTTTTAGCTGGCTGCTGTGGGTTCGAACCCGCCACCCTCAGTATAAGGGGCTGGCGCCCTACTCACTGAGCCACAGGCGCCGCCCTAACCTAGCTGTTGTTAATATAATTTTTCGTATTACAACATGCACACTTATCTACTGTATATACATGTAAACACATATAATTATTCTAAGGCATAAACAATCATCAACCAGAAAAAGAGACTCCCGGGGACTCATTTTGCCCAACAAGCTAGAGGTCATTAAATATAGCAAAGCTTGCTGAAGCTATTTATATGCTCACGGTGCCTAGGATTAAGAAAATGCTCACCTGAACCTAATCATGAGAAAACTCAGATGCACCTGAATCAAAGGAGGGCCACTCTATAAAATAACTCTACGTAATCTTCCAATGTGGCTAAGTTAGGAAAGTCAAAGTAGGACTGAGGAGCTGTTTCAGCTGAGGGACATGGAAGAGACATGACAGCCAAGTTCAGCACTTGGCTCTGACCTGATCCTCTCGCAATACATGGCATCATCGGGACAGCTGTTGGCATTTAGCTGGGGTGTGAGGACTAGAGAATTGCACAGCAGTAACACACCAGTGCTAATTTTCTGGCTTTGGTGGCTATATTATAGTTGTGCAGGGGAATGTTTTCATTTCTAAGAAATTCACACTAAAAGATTCAGGAGGGTTGAGGCACCAGATTAGCAGCTTTCTATCAAATACTTCAGGAAAAAAAGTATTCCTAACTCTTCTTGTAATGCTTCTGTAAATTTGTTTGATTCAAAATAAGTTATTTATATTAAAAAAAAAAAAAAAAAAGATACTGCCAGGCTTGGTACCCGTAGCTCAGTGGTTAGGGCGCTGGCTACATACACTGGGGCTGGTGTAACCCAGCCTGGGCCTGCTAAACAACCATAACCAAAAAATAGCCGGGCGTTGTGGTGGGCACCTGTAGTCCCAGCTACTTAGGAGGCTGAGGCAAGAGAATCGCTTAAACCCAAGAGTTCAAGGTTGCTGTGGGCTGTGACGCCATAGCACTCTACTGAGGGCAACATAGTGAGACTCTGTCTCAAAAAAAAAAAAAAAAAAAAAATCACTGTCTCATTCCTACAATCATCTTGAATGCTTGAATCCTTTTCTTTTGAGATAGATATGTGAGTACAAATTCATGTAGACTTTGTCACCCTTGGTAGAGTGCTGTACTGTCGTAGCTCACAGCAACCTTAAACTTTTGGGCTCAAGTGATCCTCTTACCTCAGCCTCCCAAGTAGCTGGAATTATAGACACCTGCCACAAAGCCCAGCTATTCTTAGAGACTGGGATTTCACTCTTGCTCAGGCTCGTCTGGAACTCCTGAGCTCAGGCAATACACCCACCTTGGCCTCCCAGAGTGCTAGGATTACAGGCGTGAGCCACCGGCCTGGACTGAAGCAGTGATTTCTTAAATTAGCCTATAGTTTTGCGATAACCCTCCACCAGTCAAGGACAAATGTCCATGTCTCTTCCTACAAAACTTAATTCGTTTGCTCAGTTGAGTCATGCCTACTTAAACTCATTCTAGTTGGCACACTGCTTTAAAATGTAGCCTTTATTATTATTCAGGTATGGTGAGGCCAACAGATCAAGAGATGAATGCCATTGTAAAGAGAGGGATTTTTTTATTTTTATTTTTTTGTTTGTTTTTGTTTTTTTAGTTTTTCACAAAGTTAAATTTATTCATTTTCAATAGGATTGTCCTTTTTTTCTCCCCCTGGGGTTAGATCTTTCCTACTTTCTTAGTGTAAAAATTCTTTCACCTACGAAAAGATAGTGATCATAGACTCAAGTTCATTTCTTGAGGATCTACACTTGGCAATATATAAAGCTGAAAATTCTATATGAATCTTCCAACTTTTTCTTTAGGAATTTTGCTGAACTATAAAATCTTCAAGCCTGAGGACCACTGGGTTGTACTTTGTCAGTTATCATTTGTATCAAGTCCTTTCTCATAATTTATTTTTTTTTTTTTTTTTTTAGACAGAGTCTCACTATGTTGCCCTCAGTGGAGTGCCACAGCATCACAGCTCACAGCAACCTCAAACTCTTGGGCTTAAGCAATTCTCTTGCCTCAGCCTCCCAGGTATCTGGGACTACAGGCACCCACCACAACGCCTGGCTATGTAAACAGAGTTCCTTACACTTCCAGAGAAGAGAGGGTACATCATGCCACACTGAGCCAAAAGAAGTGTAAGAGTCTAGTAAAGGAGATAGTTGGGGTGTGGGCTTTGGACTGGTTGGTTTGCATATGAAAGGTATACTTCCAGGAGGGTAGTCATGAGTCTCTAGCAACTCACTAGCCCTCAGGGGACTGTCCCTCCAAGTCAGCAAGGCCCCAAAATGTCAAAGGATTAGAAACCCAAAGATAATACACCTACCCAGAGTAGGTAGTGACCTGTTTCCTCTTCTCTTTTCTTTTTTCTTTTTTTTTTTTTTTTTGAGATAGAGTCTCACTATGTCACCCTCGGTAGAGTGTTGTGACATCACAGCTCACAGCAACCCCAAAGTCTTGGGCTTAAGCGATTCTCTTGCCTCCACCTCCCAAGTAGCTGGGACTACAGGCACCAGCCACAATACCTGGCTATTTTTTTTTTTGTGCTCATTGTCATTATTGTTTAGCAGTCCCAGGCTAGGTTTGAACCCACCAGCCCTGTTGTATGTGGCCGGTGCTGTTCTTCAGATAAGAACATCTTGTTTGGCTAAGATGACTCATTTACATGGCTGGTGGCTTGAGGCCTCAGCTCTTTTCCACATAGACTTCTTCATAGGTCTTAAAAATCTCCCCTTTCTGAATAAGAAAGACTTCAATGAAACGGGTAAGCAAGATGGAAGACCTTGTGTGAGGTACATACTGAGGTTTCAGCAACTCATGTCACACCTGCAGGTTTGATAGATTAGAGCAGTGGTTCTCAACCTTCCTAATGCCGCCATCCTTTAATACAGTTCCTCTTGTTGTGATGACCCCCCAACCATAAAATTGTTTTCATGAAGTAGCAATGAAAATAATTTTATGGTTGGGGGTCACCACAACATGAGGAACTGTATTAAAGGGTCGCAGCATTAGGAAGGTTGAGAACCACTGAATTAGAAAAATGACAAGGCCCCAGATCCTTGAAGAAGAGGGAAAGTGTGAGGAAAACAGAAAAGGGACATTGATTTCTGCTTCACCATTTTACCCAGGGCTTGACCTAACACCCACAGAATGTACTTAAACATTTATAACAATAAATTGCTTATTTTAAAATTAAAATTCCAATCTGTTCTGTTATTGGACAGGCTTTCTTCCTACTCAGTCTGAAATGTCAAGACTTCCCTATAATAGCATTACTCTTCATGATGAAAGATGTGTTCATTCTATCAAGTATTTTGAGCACTCACTATGTGCCAGGCATGTAATGACTACTGGGGATAACAATGGTGAAAAAACACATATGGTCTCTGCTTCCGTGAAGCTTACTTTACACTCGAGTGAGGAAGCCATAAAATCAAGTAATATAGAAATCGATGTGAGACTGCAACAATGGTAAAAGCTTCATGGTAAGCACAAGGAACCAAGAGTGGGGGGAGAGGTTGTTTCCCAGAAGAAAGTTAGAAGGAGAATGAATATCAGATGGTGGTCTCCAAAATATTATTGTCAGTTACTATGGTGAAGTCACCCAAGATGACAACATGTTTTGGGGTGTAGATGAAGATAATCAGCAAAGTACAAAACTCTCCCGTAAAGGATGGGGGCTCCCAGTAGATCAGCAGGAGAGGTAGGATGTGGTACAGGGGTGGGAGGGCATGAGCTGGAAAGAGGCTTCATCTTGTTTTAATAAAAACAGGGAGTGGTCAAGAAGAGATAATAAAGAACATTGGGGAATAATAATGGTAAAAAAAATAATGCAAAGTTTGTAATTGTTTTAAATACCTATGGGCTTCCCCCTTGCCCCACTGGAAGCTCAGAACAATGTAAAAGTGACCTGTGAAAGGACTTGGTGTTGTACGTAGCATTCAGAAGCTTTTTATTAATGATTCACCCCCATCTCTGCCCTTCCTCTCTATGACCTCATGCTTTGTCTATCCTCCTAATAAGCATGTTGCTGAATTACATGTTTTCCATTCCAGACTGACATTCATAATTCTAGTACCTTCTAATGCACATTTTGTGTCCCATTTTAGTGTACTTCTTGCAGCAATAGATTTATTTTCGGGGGAGCAACCTTGGGGAACAGCTAACACAATATCCACTCCATCAACCAGAGCAGATTTCTCAACAGCCCACTCATATTCCATAAATACCAGAACAATTGTTATAATTGATTTGCTCAGAAAATTTCATTTTATTTTCAATCTAATTATTTTGATTGATAAAAATAAGATAGTTATGGTTCCTTTTCTCTGAACGTTCAAAACACAAGGTACATAATAACTAGCTTTCTAAACTACTGAAATTCATGGAACATTGCATCTGTATAGTGAAAACCATCACTCATGACACAAAATTAGCCTCTCTACCTGGTGAGAGAAGGCATTCAACTTGAACAGCCTATAGCAAAAATCTTGGCTAAACTAAATTTAGTCCCCGTTTCCTTCCCCAGTCAATCTGGTATTTCTCCAATGCAATATCTGTAATTTAAGAATGTACACAAAGACAGTTGCAATTTTCAAGGAAGCAAGTAACTTATCAATGACTAGAAATGTCTGTTTAAATGATCTCTAACCTTGATGCCTTCCAGGAAACTATTATTTTATCTTTTGAAAAAATTTTTAAGTATCTATGAAGATGGTTATTATATGAAATGGCTATTATATAATAGACATAGAGTTTAGGTTGCAGAAAAAGGAAACTGAATTTCTATTGTTGTTGTCATTGTTGAGACAGTCTGTGGCATCACAGCTCACAGCAACCTCAAACTCTTGGGCTTAAGCGATTCTTTTGCCTCAGCCTCCCAAGTAGCTGGGACTACAGGTGCCCACCACAACGCCCAGCTATTTTTTTGTTGCAGTTGTAATTGTTGTCTAGCAGGCCCAGGCTGGGTTTGAACCCGCCACCCTCAGTGGCTAGTATGTGGCTAGTGCTATAACCACTGTGCTACGGGTGCCAAGGAAGGAGACTGAATTTGTTAAAAGGGATATAGGAAAATAGAAGCCTTTCCTTGTACCTAGTCTTGGAAGACTGCAAAAATCCATAGGCAGAAACTTCCGTAATCCTTATGAGATTCCATGAGCCACAAATGTGCTATCAGTACAGACTGATAGGAAAGAATGGTTCATTATGTTTATGGATATATAGAAGAGACGCTTCTGCAAAACAGTAGATTGAAACACCCACTGAATATTAGTGAAAGTGTGTTAAAATCAGTTAAAGGGATAATGACACAAATAAGAAGATGCAAACAGCCTAATAAAAAGAAAAAAGTAAGGCCGGGTGTGATGGCTTATGCCTATAATCCTAGCACTCCGGGAGGCTGAGGCGGGAGGATCACTTGAGCTCAGGAGTTTGAGACCAGCCTGAGCAAGAGTAAGACCCCCATCTCTACTAAAAAAAAAAATAAAAAAATAAATAGCTGGGCATTGTGGCAGGCACCTATAGTCGCAGCTACTTGGGAAGCTGAGGCAAGAGGATCACTTGAGCCCAAGAGTTTGAGGTTACAGTGAGCTATGATGATGCCATAGCGCTTAATCCCAGGGCAACAGAGTGAGACTCTGTGTCAAAATTGAAAGGAAGGAAGGAAGGAAGGAAGGGAGGGAGGGAAGGAGGGTAGGAGGAAGGGAAGGAGGGAGGGAGGAAAGAAAAAATATCATGTAATGTTAAACAACATTGTTCTTACGAACCTCCTGCGTTCTCTTTGGAGATAAGCTAGTTGGGGGGAGTCAAGAATTTCCTATTGTGAAGGGAAGACAGGATCATTGATTTGTGCCTTGTGACTCAGGTCACCTGCCTAAGAACCTTTTTATCATCTAAGGGTGTGTAAATGAACGTTCTGTGCTACAAAAAAAAAAAAAAAAAAAAAACTAATAAAGGACAGAACGAAGGCTATGAAAAGAAACAAATCGTCATCTGGCAGTTTCTCAAACCTGCAAACTTGATATCCCCAACCTCATTCCAAAAGTAAGGTTCAGAGATCACAAGTACTACAGGCATGGATGACTTATTATTTATGTTTAGAAAGAAAACACTAGCATATGGCTCCCAAGAAATGTTTGAGCAAATGCATGCAGCAGGCAGGGTCTCACAGTTGCTGGTGATGATTCAGGGGTCGGGTTTTGGTGGCTCCACCTTTACTGGAACGCTGTGAGTCATGTGTTAATCGGCTGGGTGAGGCAACCATGTTGGCCTCATGCATTCTTATATTTCACATGATCCAGCCACAGCAACACCTGACCAAAATTCCGACAAGACTAACAGGCAGATAAGGAGGAGAAGTTACTGAAATGTTTAATCAGAGAAGAGAAAACTTGAACATTTTTAAACCTCTAAGCCAAGAACTGAAAAATAAAACAATTTCCGACCACAGAACTTTTAAAAGACCAATAAGTTTTGTGCTCCCCCCAAAGTACTTAAGAAAATATTTGAATGGTGCTACATCTTGATTATTCCTTCACTTAAATCTGATATCTTTTTTTTATTATTATCATTATTTTTTTTATTATAGATAAAAATATGCACCATAGATGTGGCGCGACCCATTACCCTTCCTCCACTCAAACCTCCCCCCTCCCTTCCCCTTCCTTGGTCCTTTCCTCATAGTCTTGTGGTATAGTTGGGTTATAGCCTTCATGTGAAGGCTATAGTTTAGGTTCATAGTAGGGCTGAGTACATTGGATATTTTTTCTTCCATTCCTGGGATACTTTGCTAAGGAGAATATGTTCCAGCTCCATCCATGTAAACATGAAAGAGGTAAAGTCTCCATCTTTCTTTAAGTCTGCATAGTATTCCA
>CAUYPK010086564.1:0-150906 GCA_963574355.1 Loris lydekkerianus | reverse complement strand
AGCAAAGTATCCCAGGAATGGAAGAAAAAGTATCCAATGTACTCAGCCCTACTATGAAGCTAAACTATAGCTTTCACATGAAGGCTATAACCCAACTATACCACAAGACTATGGGGAAAGGGCCAAGGAAGGAGAAGGGAGGGGTGAGGTTTGGGTGGAGGGAGGGTAATAGGTCGGGGCACATCTATGGTGCATATTTTTATATATAATAAAAAAAAAAAAAAAAAAATCCAGCCCGAGCCTGCCAAACAATGACAATTACAACTAAGAAATAGGCAGGCGCCTGTGGTCCCACCTACTTGGGAGGCTGAGGCAAGAGAATTGCTTAAGCCCAGGATTTGGAGATTGCTGTGAGCTGTGGAAAAAGGGAAAGTAACACAAATGTAATTTCTACAGTAACACAGAAACAAACTGCAAGAAAACCCACAAAACATAGTTATCAAACTTTTCCTACTCACATCATTCATAAATGTGCCATCCTGACACTTGCACTACACTGCATCTCCTTAAGTGGTGGGCAAAAGAATTCCATGGGGGTAAGAATTCCATGGGGGGTTTGTTACCCATGGGGGTAACAAACTGTAAGAACCGTTTGTTAAGTATAAATGGAAAACATTAATAATGGGTTTTCCCACTAACTTTTAAAAACATAACTTAACAATTTAAATAAATTTAGAGTGTGCATTCTTCATTGTAATCTAAATCTAGACCATTCCGTTGCTACCTCTTGCCCCCAAAGTTAATACTGGTTCCAACATCTAGCCCTGGGACACCACAGATTTTTTTTTTTTTTAATTGTTTTCTATAGACCTGCCTCTTCTTGAAAATTTAGAAATGTAGAATTATATATGTGTGTGTACAATGTCTTCTAACACTTGGCATCCTATTATTGAGGTTATCCAAATTGTAACATTTATAGGTAGTTTAATCTTTTTTAAGTCTGAATAATATTCCATATTACGGATATATCACATTTTGTTTATATGTTGGCTAGTTGATAAGTATTCGGGTTGCTGCTAATTTCTGTTAGAAATAATTAATGGTAGAAACATTCACACACATGTTTTTATGTTGAACTGTCTTTTCATTTTGAGGGGCTGGATTCTTAGGGGTAAAATTGCTGGGTGACATAATAAATGCATGTGTATTTTTTTAAGAAAAATTTTCCAAAGTAGCTGTACCATTTTTATCTTTCCACTAGCAACATAGCAACATATGTCTTCAGTTTTTCTATATTATCTCTGACACATGATGTTGTATGACATTTTCCTTATAGCCATTTTAGTAGGTGTGTAGTTGTGCTTGTTTATTTAATTTCTATCTTTCAAAAAAATTAATAATGGGAGCATCTTTTCATATGCTTATTAGCCATTCACATATCTCCCTTGCTGAAATATCTATTTAAACTTTTTTGTTGTTTGCAAATAGGGTTGTTTTATTAGCACATAGTTTTCAGAGTTCTACATCTGGATATGTCTTCTTTTAGATGCATGATTTTCAAGTATTTTCTTCTAAGCTGTAACTTTACTTTTTATTTTTTTAATGATGTCCTTTGGATCACAATAATTTTTAACTTTGATGAAGTCTAAAAGCTCAATATTTTATCTTATAAGTTGTGTTTGAAGAGTAAGAATTCTTTGTCCAAATCAAGATAATAATTCTCTCTTCTTATTTTTAAGAAGAGTTCTGGATTTTTTTTTTTTTTTTTTTTTTATAGTTCAAATGCTTACATTTATGTCTATTAGAAAACTAATCTGGAACATGATTGTCTTTCCACTTAGTTGGATCTTTTTAAAATTTCTTTTGACAGTTTTCTATAGTCTTCAGTGTACAAATTATGTACTTTATTGAATGTTAAATGTATTCTTAAGTATTTGATTTTAGACACATTTTAAATCGAATTGTTTTCTTAATTTTATTTTTGTATTGTCCACTGCTAGTATAGAATTTGTTTTTATCTATACTATTTAATCTCATATCTGGCAATCTGAATAAACTTGTTTACTAGTTCTAATATTATGTCAGGAGAGTCTATAAGATTTTCTATATAGAAGATTATGTCATCTGCTTTTTATTTATTTTTTCTTGACAGCCATGGTAAGAATCTCTAGCACAAGATTGAGTGGAAGTAGTGAGAATGCTTATTTTTGACTTTTCTTGATATTTAGGGGAAAACATTCACTTTCACTACTAAGGATGATATAAACGGGGGTATTTTATAAAAGTCCTTAATCAGGTTGAAGCAATTCGCTATTTATTATCCATAATTTCCTGAATTATGAATAATAATTATTCTTTTTTTAAAATAATGAATGTGTGTTGGGTTATAAGTATGTTTTCTAATACTTTTTCTCTTTCTAATGAGATAGTCTTTAGATGGTTTTGTATTTCATTCTAGTTATATATGTGTGTATACTGTATATATTACTATATTGCATTATTACATTTTCATATGTTAAAACAACTTGCATTCCTGAGATAAATACCACTTGGTTATTAGGTATGGTATTTTTAAATGTTACTCATTTTGGTTTACTAATATTTAAGTCAAGAATTTTCCCTGTGTGTTTGTGAGAGATATTGGTCTATAGTTTTCTTTCTTTGGTAATCTTTAGTTGGGTTGAGTATCAGAATAATTCTAGACTCAAAAAAAATGGCAAGTGGTTCCTCCTTTTACATTTCATAAAGAACTTATAATAATTTTCTTTTTTTTGAGACAGAGTCTCACTACGTCACTCTCAGTAGAGTGCTGTGTTGTCACAGCTCACAGCAACCTCAAACTCTCGGGCTCAAGCAATTCTCTTGCCTCAGCCTCCCAAGTAGCTGGGACTGCAGTTGCCCACTACAATGCCTGGCTAGTTTTTGGTTGCAGTTGTTGCTGTTGTTTAGCAGGACCTGGCCATCGAACCCGCCAGCCTCAGTGTATGTGGCCAGCACCCTATACTCACTGAGCTACAGGCTCCAAGCCCATAATAATTTTTTTATTTTTATTTGAGAGGATTTACTCAGGCCTGAGCTTTCCTATGTAGGAATGTTTTCAAGTATTAGTTTAATTTCTTCATGTTTTATTAGTATACAGATGGTCCCCAACATATGATGGTACACTTAATGAGTCTTCAACTTCACAATGGGTTTATGGGGACATAACTCTATAGTAAGTTAATAATCATCTGTACTCAGATTTTCTATTTCTTCTTAAATACGTTTTAATAATTTTTGTCTTCCAGGAATTTTTCATCTTGCTTATATGATTTTGGAGCATTGAACTATTCATAATAATCTTTTATAATCTATTTTTATTTCTTCAGTGCTATTAGTGATATCCCCTTTTCATTATTATTCTTGGCAATTTGTGTTTTATAAATTTATTGAATAGCAAAGTGAGTTTTATTGACTTTCTTAATTGGTTTTCTGTGAGATATTTGATTGATGTCTTCTTTAATCTTTCCTATTCCCTTTCTTCTATTTGTTGTGGGTCTAATTTACTCCTGACTATTCAGCTTCCTAAGGTAGAGCCCAGGTTATTATTTGAGAGCATTCTTATTTTGTTCTTTGGCCATTGGGGCTATCAACTTCCATCTAAACACTGTTTTAGCTACTTCACATAAATGATGATATGCATGTTACGATTTTGTTTTCATTCATTTTAAGATTTTTTCTTAAAACAATGTTAAATGTATTCTTAAGTATTTGAAGTATTTTATTTTTCAAATAAAAAAATTTCTATTTTTGCCTGCGATTTCTCATCTCACTCATAGGTTATTTATAACAGTGTTGTATAAAATTAATAATATTTTGAAATACTTGTATATCTTTCTATTATCAAGGTTTAATTTATTTTGCTTGTAATCAAATAGCATATTATGTGTGATTTTGATAGTTTTTAATTTATTAAACCTTGTTTCATTGCCTAGAATACAGTTTATGCTGGAGAATGATACATGTATATTTTAAAAATGTGGGGTTTTTTTGTCCTTTGGTATAGAATTTTATAGAAATAATATCAGTTATGCTTATACTGTTTTATATATCTTCTATATCATCTATGATTATTTAATTCATGTTCTATCACATACTGAAAGTAGAGTATCCATTTCTAGTTATTATTATTGAATTGGTTATTTATCATTATGAATTCCCTATTTGTCTCTAATAACATAACTTACCTTAAACTTTATTTAATCTGATATTAATATAGCACTCCAGCTCTATTATGTTTACAGTTGGCATGATTTCTGTTCCTATTAAAATCTATTTTCGTCATTTAATTTAGGTGAATACCTTGTAGACAATTTATAGTTTGTTTTAACTTTTTAAAATCCTGTCTGACAATCTATGCCTTTTGACTATAATGTTTAGAATGTTCCTATTCAATGTAATTATTGATATGATTGGAATTACCTTTGTTATTTTGTAATTTGTTTTCTAGATAAATCCTGTCTTTTTCGTTGTTGTTGTTTGTTTCTGTTTATTTTGTTTTTTAGACAGGATCTCACTCTGTCACCCTGAGGTTGAGTGCTGTGGCCTCATCATAGCTCAGAGCAACTTTGAACTGCCTCAGCTTCCCAAGTAGCTGGGACTACAGGTGCCAGATACAATGCCTGGCTAATTTCTCTATTTTTAGTAAAGGTTAGCCCTAGCTGTTGCTCAGGCTGGGCCTGAATTTCTAAGCTAAAGCAGACTTCCCATCTCCCCTGCTCAGAGTGCTAGAATTGCAGGCGTGGGCGACTGTGCCAGGCCTAAATCCTGTTTTTTTTTTTTAATTGCATCTCTGCTTCCTTTTGCTTGCACTCTTATGAGCTAAATGGGTATTTTTAGTGTAGAGTATCCACTCCTCTATTGGTCTGTTCAAATGTATTTTTTGGTTATTTTTTGAATGGCTATTTTAAAGATTATAATATGCACTTTATTTTTTAAACATTTAATTTATCATAATCTACTTCAGATTAATATAAACTAAAACTTGGTTAAATGATCAAACCTGGTTCCAATATGCATTCATTTTTTCTCTCCTTCCTTTTACCTCTTATTACCATATATTTATATGTATTATGAACCCCCATTCCAAGTATCATCACTTTATATATTTCTATGTCCTCTATAGAAATTAAGAGAAAAAATGAGGAAGGTATTTATTTATTTATAGAAATTTATAGAAAATAAATTTATATTATTTATACCTATATTAACTCTTATATTTACCATTTCCTGTATTCTTATAATTGTTTATGCCTGTGAATTTTAATTATAATATTATTTCTTGTCAGTCTGAAGATCTTCTTTTAATATTTTTTATAAGACAGGTCTTTTAGCACTTTGTTTTCAATCTTTTTACAGTTTTGTTTTGCCACTGTCTTTCAACAACTTAAATATGATGGGTCCAAGTGTAGATCTTCTTGTCTTTATAGTATTATAAGTACTTTATAGAACTTAGGTTTGTTGAGTTTATTGGTTATGTACATTATTGTTTTATCACATTTGGAAGTTTTTAGTCATTAATTTTTCAAATACTTTGTCCTCTCTTTTTCTTTTCTATTATACAAATGTATGTTTGATGTTGCATAGCTCTCTATTCTTATTCTTTCAATCATTTTTCTCCTTTATTTTTTACATTGGCTAATTTCTATTGATCTTTCTTTAAGTACCATTATTTTTTTCTTCTACTTTTGAATTATTTTAATTATTTTGTCATTTCACATCTTGTACTGTGAAACTCTAGATTTTACAGTGTTGATAATTTCTTCATCTTTATGTGGGATCTCTGATGATGAATTGCTTTTATATTTTCCTTTAATTCTTTTGACATTGTTTCTTCTTGTCTTTTGAATATACTTATAATAATGGCTTTGATGCCTTTCTCTGTTTAATCCGATATCTGGAAATACTAAGAGAAAATTTCTATTTATTGTTTGTTTTCCCTTAGTATAGGAGGCCACCTTTCTCTGTTTTTTTTTTTTATTTTTCTTTTTTTTTTTTAACATGTTGCTTAATGTTTTGTTGAAAACTGGGAAATATAAATATTATAGCAATTCTAGATTATAATACTTTTTCTTAGGTATTTTTGTTACTTTTTATTGATTTGTTGTATTTTGGCCTAGTTAACGTGCCTCAGCTAAATCTCTAAATTCTGTATTCCATAAAATGTGGGCAAAGAGTCTATATTCCATTACAACCGTAACATTAGTTTGATATTTAGGTCTCACTACTTGGTAGTTGAAGCTGTGTCTGAGAAGCTTACTCGTCTTACAATGATTGTACTGATGTGCTGATATTCTTGAGCCAGAAGGGCTTCCAATCTCTTCTAATAATACTGTTAGTAGTACAAGAGAGTGTTCAAAGTTCCAGTCATTTTTTTTTTTTTTTTGAAACAGAGTCTCATTATGTCTCCCTCAGTAGGGTGCTATGGTGTCACAGCTCACAGCAATCTTAAACTCTTGGGCTTAAATGATTCCTTGCCTTAGCCTCCCAAGTAGCTGAGATTACAGGTACCTGCCACAAGGCTTGGCTATTTTTTGGTTGTAGTTGTCATTATTGTTTGCAGGCTGGGGTTCGAAAGGGCCTGCTCTGGTGTATGTGGCTGGCACCCTAGCCACTGAGCTCCAGGTGCAGAGCCAATGTTCTAATCATTTTTAAGTGTGCTTCATCAGACACTCTCAAGTCTCCGTGCACAAGGGTGCCTCTCAGGATTAACCAGGAGTGTGTGAATAGACTGGCTTTCTATGGTCTCTTCAGCTTCTGTTATCAATGTCAGCCTTATCAGGAATGTACTTTTTTCCCAACCACAAAATATCAAGTTAGTAAATACATTATGTTGATTTTCCCTACTCAACTGTATCTGAGAAACCACATCCCCTGGCAATGTTGCTGGACATTGTGTCACCTGCCACCTGCCACTCTAAATAATGTAAATTCTTTTTGCCTGCTGCAGAGAATCTGCCATTCCTTATGGTTCTGCCTCTCGGCAGAACAACCAGGCTGGGCTTGTGGGAGAGAAGGTGGGAGCATACCCAGGCCAAAATGTCATATATTTACACTGTTTTTATTCAATGTTCAGCAATTTTTAAGCCATTATTACTTTTAAGATTATTTCTTGCCTTTGGCTGATTTTTGGAGCACAAAAATTCTTTTCTTGTTTTGTTTTGTTCTATTTGTTTGGTTTTATAATTGTTGTAGGAGAGAGTATTTTCCAGCATCTTCACTTAGCCATAGCCATGATTCCTGCCATTTTTTTTTTTTAAATCTTATTTAGTTTAACCAATGAAAAAGCTGGATACTGTATCAAAATTTACTTTCAGAATGCATGACATCTGCTTTCTGAAATGGATTAGTTAGTATTTCAATCAACTACTATATCTTTACTTGAAAAGTTGAGTTCTCCTGGATTCTTTGTTCAAATGTAATACCAAACATGTTTAAAATAATAAAATGTCAAAGTTTGCACCACATACTGTGAAAGTATAGATTCTGAGAAAATTTGCCATCAGCGGGATTTTTTTCCCATCTTTAAAGTACATTAGTTCAAGAAATAATTTATTGTTTTTGTTGGTTTTTTCCCCTTTCATCTCTTACAAAAAAGGAGGTTTATGCTGGGCCAAATTTTACCTTCAGCTGCTCAAAACTTTGCTTTGCTTTCCTGACTCCCCATCAGGGGATATCATTAGCTAGAGCAATTTAATTATATGCTCTTTACTCAAACCCTGCAAGAACTCAGAAGTGGGTTAAATTGGGAAATTTGATGGAAGAACAATATCTTAGAGATAATCATCTCACTTCAACAAAATGACTCTTTATTTAAATGGAGCAGGATAAAAACTAACATGCATTTTAAATACCTTCACCTGTATCTCTAATTGCTTCATAAGTTGCTTAAATGGAACTATGGCAACAATTCTGGTAAAATCAAGTATTTCACAAAACTTCTTTCAACTAGAATATTATTAGTCTGAAGTAGTAATTTTAGAAAAGCTATTAATTTCTGCATGAAAGTTTTAAAGAGGTCTAAAGTAAAAGTGTATACTGATAAGGTATTATATCCTTAAAATATTTACATTTATAGATTTCATTTTTATTTAACTATGAAAGGTTATTTTTGTAGCTGTCTGTGACAGACATTGCTATTCATGACAAACATTGCTATTGGCATTCCAATCTCCATTCTTTTTACCTTTAAGTAATAATAAAACTTAAGTTTTACCTGAGTTTATACTTGTCCAATCAGAAGCTACATTTTCCTATATATTTTGCATCTAGAAGTTATCATGAAACTGAGATTCAGAGAGATTCATTGACACATCAAAACACTATTATTATTGGCAGAGCTGAGAGAGAGAGAGCCATATCTTCAATGAAAGATTTTGGTACTAAATTAATTTTCTAAGACACCCTTTTATATGGATTTCATTTTTCACCACTGATTCTATTACTTGCTAAGATTTTTTTCTTTCAAATATTGTATGAACAACAAACTACCATCAGTGAATTTATTCGTATTTATTTTAAACTTAATTATTGCAGATAATCTCATAATGATCTACACACGGTCAAAGAGGACCCCTCTGTTCAAACAGTCAGAGAAAGTTCACCAACTGTTAGATGATATATCATATAATGAAGGTGCCACTGCAGGGCAATAGGCCATCCTAAATGCTGCTCATGCAACTGAATCAATTGACCATTAGTTCAGTTTTATCCCAGATGAAAGGAAGAAAATTTACAGGTCATATGTCTTCTGGTCAACATCTTGTAATCTCATTAGATTAATCTGTCTCAGCTTTTTTTTAAGACAGTTTAGAACTGTTGCCTTGGGGAGAGTGCCATGGCATCATCATAGCTCAAACAATCTCCATCTCTTGGGCAAAAGCGATCCTCTTGCCTCAGTTTTTCTATTAACCAGCCTCGACCTCCCACATTGCTAGGATTATAAATGTGAGCCACTGCACCCTGGCCTCTTATCTCAACTTTTATGTAACAAAGTTGTGAGTCTTCTTCATATACCAGGGGATCCCCAGGTTGAAGGTCATAGAATGTCCTGAGATAATCAAGCCTACAACCATGAGCAGAAACTAGGTGCTTAGACTGAGGAGGGGGGACTTAATGAAGAAGTAGACACCACGTGGCAGAACCCAGGATCTAGGATCCAATCAGACTGAGCCCTGGCATCACCCAGGGCAGGATCTAGTCTTGCCATCATCCCATTGAAAGATTTCCTATCAGATTATCCTTCATTGCCCACTGACAATAAAACCAGCCAAAATTCCCTATTTGGGGACACATCACTTTGGGAACTAGCCACAGTGTGCTCTTTACTGGTGCCAAGTAATAAAAATCCACTTGCTATAACAAACTTGGCTTTTGTTGACATCTGCCAAGTGAATGAACCTGTGTGTTTGGAAAGTAATAATCTGGATTAGAGGGTTATATGCAGTTTATTTAAAATAATCTAGTGTCAGGGGTCAATCTGTAAGGGATTTTCACAGACATTGTTATTGAAATGTATTCTGGCATTTTTGTTACTTTTTTATTGTGAGTTTAGGTTTCTCGCTCTACCTTCTACCTCCACATGCTTTAGAATGGAGGATGCTATAAATATGAGATATATGTACACACACACACACACACACACACACACACACATATATCTCAACATCTTAAATGAAATATACTGAACATTGGCAGTTTTTATTTCTCAGTGGCAGAATTTAGAATAATAATTTTATACCTTCTTTATGCTGCAGTTAACTTTAAAAAATAAGAACATATTTATAAATCTAGAAACAACAATAAAATTAAAGTTTATATGTATGTGTACCTGACGACATCAGAAATTATAGTTGATAGACTTTTTATATACATAAATCTTTGTAGATCATTGATTTTTTTTTCTTACCTTTCCTCTTTCTATACTTCCTTTTCAAAAATGTATTTTTTATTGAAATAGTAACCATTTTTACTCTCATATTTCATCAGTTTAAGTATGTGAATATAAATATTATTAAGGCAAGAAAAACTGTAGTAAATACTTTGAGATCAAATTACATCACCATTTTAAATTTCTTTGAAGGCTCGTAATAAAGAAATCAGTTTGCTTTTGAGCCAAATACTTCATTTCTGAGGTGTGTTAATCCCAACATTCTAATTCAATAGGACATTTTCTGGACAGGACACTGATTAACATCCCAGAATATAGCTTGAGAAATGATTGTTCAACAGTATTAATTGCCATGAGGTAGTAAGATCCCTTTCTTCATGTACTCTATTTAAATTTTGTTGGCATTAATAGGAATCTTTTCTTTAAAGCATCAGAAAATCAGTTGAATTAACCTAATCATCAAAGAGAATTAGCAGTCTTCCTATCTGGAAAATACAAGCGTGGGTCTGCCTGTAGGAAAACTAAATTTGTATGGTCAAACAACACTATGGAGACTGTCGTCTTTCTTCTTGTTTGAGCTTTGCTTTTCTCTGTGTGATACCTTCTCTCCTTCATCTTGGAGTCAGCATTCTCCATGTGATGGAGCAAAAATGATTTGGGGAATGGCTAACGCACTCTCAGTTTGGATACTGTGGTAGAAAGCAAGCTTCACCCTCACTAAATCTACTACAATCTGGAGGACTCTCGTCCTGTTTGGATCCAATATGCACTCCTGTAAGTCATTACTTCCACGGGGACAGAAAATACTATGAGTAGCTGAGTCCTGGAATTTCTCTATCACTGTGACTAGGGGGTCGTAATTGGAATTAATAATCCTACCAAATCCACATGGGAAAGGGGTGGTGCTGTTCCCTAAATGAAACAGGAGTCATGGGCAGCCATCATCAGCAAATATCTAGTAAAGTGCTTCTCCTTTATTTGTCTGAGTAAATTTATTTGTATCTTTCCAAATGAGAGTTTCCTCCTTCATTCCCTTCTCAGGTGGAGAAATACAATTTCATGAGTACAGGGAAGGAATTGCACCATAGAATAGGACTCAGAAAATAAAGAGGCAGATAGAAGTAAAGAATCATTTAAAGACTTAACGCAGTATAGGAGATGTCAGTTCATCAGGGCATCTATCACTTCAAATATTAGCGTTTCAATGCCAAAATTTTCAGTGATGTTTACTCTAGAATTCAAAGCAATGTCAAAGTTAAATAACTGTGACTAATGGCTACAGATTTAAATTACCTAGCCTCCCTTGAAATGCAGCTTTAGTTTCTTGGATCCTACTTAAAAGCTCTGCCTACTATTATGGTTCAGATCATGGCCAGTGGATTTTCTAACTCTTCAATCAGATTAAACACATTTAATATTACAGTTATGCTTGAATATCCACCATCCACACCCCCAATCTGCAACCTGCTCCTATCATTTGTGGCTATGCTCTTTTAAGCTTTCTTGAATGTATTTGCATTTTTCAGTTATCTCGAGATGTGGGCAGCTATCTTGCTCTCTTCAATTAACTACTTCTAAAGAGCAATTAAAGATGCATTTTTAAAAGTAATATAAAATTTGCTCATCAACTGGGAAGCGAGTTTTGCATATTGGTTAAGATCATGCCTATTGAAATCACACAACCCTTATTAATCATAGTGCCGCGAATTAGAAAATATGTGACCTTGAGCAAGCTGTCTTACATTGCTGGATACATTTTTCATGTCATTGGTTTAATGAATGTATTTAGCTCACAGGGTTATTGTAAAGATTATATTGTATAATATTTGGAAAGCACTTAGCATGGTAACACCCATGCAGGGCTTAGTTAGCAAAAAACACACAAATAATTGCTGTTATCCAAAGTTCTGCAAAAGAGATAGACAGGATGCCAAAGGAGTGAACTGCTGCTTCTAATTAGTACTAGAATGTTCTTAGTATACTCTGAAAGTTCGACACCAGTATTGATACAAATTACCTAGTTGTAGTAGGATACCCATGTGAGTTTCTGACCAAATTGAGTAAAAAGGATTTCATCATTTGTGTTGGATATCTATTTCCTTGTATAAAAATAATCAGGAAATACCATCTGAATATGCAGAAATCACTTACCTGAGAATAGCTCATAAATAATGCAAACTTCTCCAATATTAAGGTAACTAATGGCAACTTTAGATTCAAAAAAAGCCTGCTCCCCTTATAATATTTTTAAGAAGCAAAAGAATTTGAAGGGGTGCTAAAATGCACTCCAAAAACAGGGTTCTACTACTTCCCACAAAAGATTACCAGGATAAATGAAAACAAAAAAACAAACAAAAAAACAACACACACACACACACACACACACACACATACACACGTAGCTGAGGGTATTAAAATTTTGAATTGTTAATCCTGATGGCTCACTCCTGGTACAGTGTGATTTATTTTTCCAGCCCAGACACCTGCATTCAACATACATATATCTTAAGTCATCCCTTATATAAAACTAAGACCTTTCTACCTACTGACATATCAGGAAATACTGATAATTGTATTGACAGCCCCGAATGGATTCTGCTCAGCCAAGTACTAAATTGCCAGCTTCTCTCTCATGCTGGAAAAATATCTCTGCTCTGCCTGGGCCCAGGGGTTCACAGGGGGACTTAAGAGGCCCATGTAGCTTCCTGGAAGATTGTTTGCCAATGGCTGCTAGAATAGAAAGCAAGCACACAGCAGATCTACTGACGTGCTCAAGTTTTAGAACGATTGTCTGAGGAGCCATGGTTTAGGAAGTGTGAAGTGACTGTGGCAAAGTAATAAAGTGTGGACTCCCCAAGAGACTCAGTTGGGGAAAAGCAGTGACATTGGCACTTAAACACTTGGAAAAATCTACATTCTCTCTACCAAAGTACCACAAGGCAAACAGAAATATCCCAGCACAATCTTATATACTCTCTCAAAGCTACATTTTGGTTTGTTAGTTTCTGTCTTCAAATATATTATTAAATGCAGTTTGAGCATAACTTCTGGGGTAGACATGTTTTGGAGGAAAGTACGAATTATACTCAGAACACCCCCCTATAAGGAGAGTGGCAGCAGCTGTAGATGTGAGATGGTATCTTCCTCTTCAATACCCTGCTCTCCTCACACAGCTTGCTAGGTATAGCAACAGAACATATATACACACACATTTTATATATATATATATATATACATAAATATACATATATATGATTCAAATATATAACATATGTGTATATATATATATATGTTCAGTTGCTATATATGTATATTCATTTATATATGTATAGTATTTATATGATTAGCATATATATATGCATAGCATATATATGTATAGCATATATATATTTTAGCATATATATGTATAGCATATATATATATATTAGCATATATATGTATATATGTATAGCATATATATTTTTTAGCATATATATATATGCTAATCATATAAATACTATACATACATAAATGAACATAAATATATAGCAACTGAACATATATATACACATATATATGTGTGTTATATATTTGAATCATATATATGTATATATGTATATTTATGTATATATATTATGTGTATATATATACATAATATATATGTATGTATATTTATAAATTATATACATACATATATATATATATATATATATAAATGAAAGTTTTTAAAACTAGGTTGAAAAATCTATCTTGTAAATATGTTGAAAAAGCAAAAATATCATTGAGATTCACCCGCCCCAGATGAAAAACTTGCTGTTAATTGCTTTTCTTGCCAAACATTTTCTAAGTGCCAAGTTATATAGGGAGTGAAGCGTTACCTAGCAATATGGCCAACTTTCAATTATCCATGGCAGTAGGAGACAGGAGTGGGAGAGATAATTAAAATTCACAGACTATTCTCAAACTTTAGTTTAATCACTTACATCACTCTCCTCTCGCACTAAGCCCATTGGAAGCAATACCTAGATATATCTTTTTCAGATTTCACTTCATTTCCTGTTCTTTGTCCTGTAAACAGGTAGAATAATCTAATTTAATTAATTTTTCTCTCTTCATAGCCTGATAACAAAAATTTGGACCATAGTGGATGTTCAAAAAATGTTGAACTATTTAGAATGGAATGGTCAGTATTGCAGAGGAAAAGATCTTCATAATTCCTGAATTGGGAGCTAAATATGATCCTAACTTATTTTTTTCTTTGGTTGTGTGGTTTTTGGCCAGGGCTGGGTTTGAACTCGCCACCGCTGGCATATGGGGCCAGCGCCCTACCCCTTTGAGCCACAGGCGCCTCCCAGATCCTAACTTGTTTTTGTAGACAAAAGCAGTCAGAATTTTATAGTATTTGAAGAATACATTAAGCCTTACTTTCAAAATCTTTATATTTAAATTAATTTATTTATCTATTCACTGATAAATGTTTATCAAATGTCTATTGTATGCTAGCCTTTGTTTTGGGTATTGGACATTTAGCAAAGAATAAGATAGATAAGGTATATCCCTTCATGAAACTTAGACTCTTAGTTGGAGGAGTCAGATTCAAAGCAAATTAAAAAGAAAAAAAATACCATGAGGAAAATACACAGAGGCAATACAACATAATTTGGGATGGAAGAGGCACTAACAAAGCATGATCAAAAATTCCTCTGAAAGATGAGATAGATCCTGACATGCAAAATGACCCAGAAAAACATTCCAGCTACAAAGAACCTCAGCTGAGACATTTCTTATCAATCTGGGAACAAATATAGTGTCTGAGGGACTGCTCCCTCAACCCTCCTACAGACACCAAAATCTGCTGATGCTCAATCCCTGACATGAAGTGGTTAGTTACAAATAGCCTGTATGTATCTTCCCCTATAATTTAAATCATCTCTAGATTATTTATACTAAATACAATGTTAATGTTGTATAAAAAGTTGTTACAGCATATTATTCATTATTTATATTATTTTTGTAATATGGTATATTTATTTATTTATTTATTTTGAGACAGAGTCTCAAGCTGTCACCCTGGGTAGAGTAATGTGGTGTCACAGCTCACAGCAACCTCCAACTCTTGGGCGTAAGCGATTCTCTTGCCTCAGCCTCCCAAGTAGCTGAGACTACAGGCACTCACCACAATGTCCAGCTATTTTTGTTGTCGTTGCAGTTGTCATTGTTGTTTTAGCTGGCCCGAGCTGATTCAAACCCACCAGCCTCAGTTATGTGGCCGGCATCCTACCCACTGAGCTAGGGTGCTGAGCCTTTTATTGTTTTTAAAATACATATTCTAATCTTGGTTGGTTGAATTCCTGGGTGTTGAGCCTGTGAACATAAATGGCTGACTGTGTAGACCAGTTTAGCTAGAACAAGGTGCATAAGTTGTCAAGATCTCTTTTTAAAAACCCAACTCTACGTCAATTGTGAATTGTGCTGTAATAAGTATTCACACACAGGTGTTTTTTGATATGAGGACATCTTTTCCTTTAGGTAGATACCCAGTAGTGGGATAGCTGGATTGAGCAAATCTGCTTTTATTCCTTTGTGGAATCTCCATACTATTGTCTATAGGAGTTTTACTAATTAATAATCCCACTAGTGGTATATCATTGTTCCTTTTTCACTGCATCCAAGCCATCATCCATGTTTTTTGATTTTTAAATAATGGCCATTCTGACAGGGGTGAGGTGGTATCTCATTGTGGTTTTAATTTGCAAATCTTTGATTTTTGATGCAGAACATTTTTTCATATTTCTGTTGGCCATTTGTCTACCTTCTTTTGAAAAGTCTCTGTTCATGTCTTATACCCATTTTCAATGTACTTATTTAGTTTTTTTCTTGCTTATTTGTTTGAGTTTTTATAGAGTCTAGATGTTAGTCCTTTGTTGGGTGCATCGTTTGTGAATATTTTCTCCCCTTCTGTTGGTTCTATGTTTACTCTGTTGATTATTTCCTTCACTAGGTAGAATTTTAATTTAATTAAGTCTTACTTATGTATTTTTATTGTTGCTACATTTACCTTTGGAGTCTTAGTTGAAAATTCCTTGTCTATGCCATTGTATGAAGATTTTCATATGATTTCTTCCAGAATTTTTATGGTTTCAGGTCTTACATGTAAGTCTTAATGTATCTTGTATTAATTTTTGTAATTGCAAGAGAAAGGCTTGGTTTGATTTTTCTGCATATGGCTATCCAATTTTCACAACATCATTAATTGCATAGGGTGCCCTTTCTCCAGTATATGTGCTGTCTTTTTTGTCAAAATTCAGTTGATCATAGCTATATGTTTATATTTCTGGATTCTATATTCTATATTCTGTTCCATTGGTCTACATCTCTACATTTATACTTGTATCATGTTGTTTTAGTTATTATAGTCTTGTAGTATAATTTGATGTCAGATAGAGTGATGTCCCAGATTTATTTATTTATTTATTTATTTATTTATTTATTTTTACCATCTATGTGGCATTTTATTTTTATTTATTTATTTTTTTCAGTTTTTTTTTTTTTTTTTTTTTTTTTATTAAATCATAGCTATGTACATTGGTATGATCATGGGGCATCATACACTAGTTTCACAGACCGGTTGACATATTTATATCACGCTGGTTAACATAGCCTTCCTGGCAATTTCACAGTTATTGTGTTGAGACATTTACATTCTACATTTACTAAGTTTCACATATACCATTGTAAGATGTACCACAAATTTACTTACAATTACTTTGGCTATTCATTAGACAACTACCTTACAATCTTGATTTGTGTCCTTCTGACTTATTTTTTTTCCTGCTCATTTTATATAATCTGTAAAGGGCACCCACTTTCTTCAGTTAATAATGTATGAAATATTACATTTACATGGTCAAGTTCCCTAGAGCCAAAGTTCTTTAGTAAGGAACAAAATGCTGGTAAGATCGTTTACAAAAGTGTCTTGAACTTGATGGAGTTTATGTTGAGAAATAAAATGTATATGTTTTATTTTAATCTTTTTTTTTTTTTTTTTTGAGACAGAGTCACAAGCTGTCACCCTGGGTAGAGTGCTATAGTGTTACAGCTCACAGCAACTTCAAAGTCTTGGGCTGAAGCGATTCTCTTGCCTCAGCCTCTTAAGTAGCTGGGACTACAGGTGTCCGCCACAATATCCAGGTGTTTTGTGGTTGTAGTTGTCATTGTTGTTTGGCAGGCCCAGGCAGGATTTGAACCCACCAGCTCCAGTGTATGTGGCTGGTACCCTAGCCACTGAGCTACAGGTGCCGAGCCTTTATTTAATTTTTTTAAATTTTACTTTTCCATAAACTATTTTAAGTCCCCACATGTCACCAACTTCACAGATACAAAGTATACAGTGTGATAAGTTTTGGTATATGTAAATAATGATAGAACCATTATCAAAACAAGATAATAAATATATTTATCTCCTCCAAAAATTACTTCCAGCCACTTTTATATTCCACCTTCCTGTCACCTCTCTCTTCAGGCAATTGTTCTATATGCTTCCTACCACCACAGATACGTTTGAATTGTCTAAAATACACAAACGGAATCAAATAGTATGCATTGTTTTTTTCTAAATTCTTTCACTCATCATAAATTATTTTGAGATTCCCAAATGTTGTTTACTAGAGAATATTTTATATTACTGGGATTATATTGAATGTAATTCATATACCAAAAAATTCACTCTTTTAGAGCATGCAATTAAGTAGTTTCATTATATTTACAAGTACAATCATCATCACTATCTAATTCCACAATAATTCCGTCTCCCCAGGAGATGGAATACTTCCATCTTGGAAGTATTGTAAATACTCACCAGCAATCAGTCTCCTTTGCTCCTTCCCCAGCCCCTTGCAAACACTAATTTACATTCTGTCTGTATGAATTTGTGTATTCTGGACATATAAACTGATCAATATGAGGCCCTTTGTGTGTAGCATCTTCCACTGAGTATAACATTTTTAAGGTTCATCCCCATTTTAGCACACATCATATTGGTGTTTTATCTTATAGATGGCTGAATACTATTCAATTACTTGATTATACCACACTTTGTTTATCTGTTTATCAGTTGATGGGAACTAGGGTTCTTTTCCGTTTTGAGCTATTCAGAATAATGTTGTTATGAACATCTTTGTATAAATTGTTACAAAAGTGTATATTCAGTTTTCCTGGGCATATACCTAGAAGGGACATTGTTGGGTCATATGGCAACTCTATGTTTAGTTTTTTAGAGGAAATGCTAAACTGTTTTCCAAATTGTCTATACCATTTCATATTCCATTCAGCAATAGATGAGGATTCTGATTTTTCCACATCCTTACCAAAACTTGTCTATGTCTTTTTTATATTATATTTATTCTAATGTTGTGAGTGAAGTGGTATCTCATTATTATTTTAAGTGACTGTGGTATCTTTCTTGATAGTATTCTTTGAAGCAAAAAACAAAATGTATTAAATTTAGTGGGGTTCAATTTAACTATTTATTTAATTGTGATTTAAGTTTCATACTATGAAATCATTGCCTAATTCTTGATTACAAATATGTACACCTATTTTCTTCTAATAGTTTGAAAATTTGGTCCCATACATTTAGATCTTTGATCCATTTTGTGTTTAATTATGGATATAGTAGGAGACAATCATCCAGCTTAGTTCACGTACATGTGGATTTCTAAAGCTTTAGAGTCATTTATTGAGAAGACCATTCTTTTGCCATTAAATTATCTTGGGGCCATTATCAGAAAACAGTTGCTTATAAATATATGCAATTACTTCTGAAATCTCAGTTCTGTTTCTTTGACCTATATGCCTATTTTTATGCCATATATACAATTGCTAAGTGTGAATACTCCAACTGTGTTCTTTTTCAAGACTGGTTTGGATATTCTGGAAGCCAATTCATTTTTATTGATGGATAGGTTTCCACTGTATGGATAACTTATGATTGGTTTATTCACTCACCAGTTGATAGAAATTTTAGTTGTTTCCTATTTGGGATATGTCAAATAAAATTTCTATAAATATTTGAGTGCAAGCTTTATAGAAATATGTTTTTATTTCTCTTGATTAAATACCGAGAGTTGAATGACAGCATTGTATTTTGAAAGGATAGATTACCTAGACATTATATGTCAATCCTCAGGTCCCTATCACATAGTTACAGAGTATAAGCATAGAATTATGGCTCGCACCTGTGGCTCAAGCGGCTAAGGTGCCAGCTATATACACCTGAGCTGGCAGGTTCAAATCCAGCCCTGGCCCACCAAACGACAATGACAGCTACAACCAAAAAATAGCCAGGCGTTGTGGCAGGCGCCTGTAGTCCCAGCTATTTGGGAGGTGGAGGCAGGAGACTCGCTTGAGCCCAGGAGTTGGAGGTTGCTGTGAGCTGTGATGCCACAGTATTCTGCCCAGGGCAACAGCTTGAGGCTCTGTCTCAAAAAAAAAAAAAAAAAAAAAAAAAAAAAATGCTTCTTTATCAGGCAGCGTCTGTGGCTCAAAGGAGTAGGGTGTCGGCCCCATATGCCGGAAGTGGAGAGTTCAAGCCCAGCCCCAGCCAAAAACTGCAAAGAAAAAAGTAAACTTTTTCATATTTGGGCAGCACCTGTGGCTCAAAGGAGTAGGGCGCCGGCCCCACATGCCGGAGGTAGTGGGTTCAAACCCAGCCCCGGCCAAAAACTGCAAAAAAAAAAAAAAAAAAAAAAAAAAAATTATGACTAATTGGTTGGTATGATAGGAAAAAAATGGAACAACAGGAAAAATTAAAGCAAGTGAATGACTTTAGTGTATTTAAAAACATTCTGCTCTGAGAAATTCAAGCAAATCTTTGAGATTTAGAAAGGGTGAAATTAAAGGAAAGTATCTGAGGTCTCATTTACAATTTTATTTTATTATACAATATCTTTGATGTCTAAGTGCAATGTGCTTCAAATAAAGACATGAAAAAATTCAAGGTCATTCATGGACCTTGATGCTCATGACCCATGGATTATAGGTTAAGCACTTTTGTCTCCATCTGATGGGAAAACACAAAGATCTTTTGCCATTTAAATCAATCAGGTCTTTAGACATAATGAGTTTTATTCCATTTCCACATCCCACAAATCAAGATAAAATGATGATGAAGAAACACTAATTTCTTTACAGTGATATTTTGTTAGGGAGGATGCTGCAGGAAATGGCAGGAGAAGCAGAATCTGGACTTTTATGCATGTTCTCTTAAACCAGTTAGCTTTTGAATTTTGAAATAAACATGATAATTAAGTTCATGGAAGCTGGCTCAGATTGAGTGTCCAATTCACAGGTGTGAGAAACATCTGAATCAGCACTTTCCAGGGGTAAGGGTGCCAAGGTGAACACCTGGCTATGCCTAGAAGTTGTTTTGTCTGCCAAAACATTGCTGTGCAATGATGGGCAGAATCGGCAATGGTCTAATTACTGAGTACAACTAAATAGTGAATGGAAAGAGGATGTGAAAGATGAGAAATCAAAGTTGGGGTTAAGACTGGAGACTCACTTATATTTTATTAATCCCCATTCCAAATTTTAATAGCACAGTGCCTTGTGCATAATATTAGGGTGGGAAGGAAGATTAAAGGTCATTTAGACTAACCAAGTTTATTCCTATGTCCAGAAACTAAGTTTCAATGTACAGAGGTGAATGTAAGGTAATATTCACTATCAGAGAACCCACAATGCTGGCAAACATTGTATCATTCAAACTTCTAATAAATGACAATGAATGTGTTACAATGATATACACATTCTGTTATAAATGGAACATTTATATTAGAAACTGTTAAAACAGAGAGATGAGTATGCCTTGCAGGGATTTGCAGAGGAGAATCTCAACTGTAGAGAATATCAGGGAGAAGGCAGAAATATATATAATAGCGTATCATGTTCAGGCAACTACCATTTATACTCGAGTATATACGGTATATGGACATATTTGGTTTGTTGGTGTATCTATCACCTTTACACAAATTTCTTTTTAAATCCTGCCTTTCTTCTGGTTGTCTTGCTAACTGACCTTGATAGGCTTAAGTGTTCAGTGTTTCCATCATATGGCCATATTTAGATCTCTCTCTCTCTCGATTATAGTGCTCAGTTTGAGGAATTACATTTAGTATCTATTGTGAGATTGTGTTATTACTCAAAATTTCTTCCTTTCCGTGGTTCATCCTAATTGGGATGTGTATTTTCATTCCATTTATGTTGGGCTCACTTTGTTGGAATTTGGAGAGCAATAACGGGATGCCAGTTCTGAGCATGTCCTCAGGAAGTGAATTGTCACTTCTCAAACTCCCATGATCCAACATGGGACCAAAAATCTTCCAACTCATGAGTTGTGTGAAATAAAATGTGTTGTCATGAGCCACTGGAATTTTGGGGTTGTTTTTTACACAGCATTATCAGCGAACAAGGTAAGAAAGCAGCCATGGTTCCTGTTAAAAATGACTGAAATCCATTCTTTTTTTTTTAATTTATTTTTATTTTTATTTATTTATTTATTTATTTTTATTATAGATAAAAATATGCACCATAGATGTGGCCCAACCCATCACCCTCCTGAAATCCATTCTTGATATACTTTGCTAAGAAGAATATGTTCCAGCTCCATCCATGTAAACATGAAAGAGGTAAAGTCTACATCTTTCTTTAAGGCTGCATAATATTCCATGGTGTACATATACCATAATTTATTAATCCATTCATGGGTCAATCAATGGGCACTTGGGTTTCTTCCATGATTCAGCAAGTATGAATTGGGCTGCAATAAACATGTATCCAGCTTTCATATGAAAGCTATAACCCAATTATAACCTAAGAATAGGTTCTTAGGAGGGGAGAAGGGAGGATGGGTGGAGGGAGGGTAAATGGTGGAACCACACCTACGGTGCATCTTACAAGGGTACATGTGAAACTTACTAAATGTAGAATATAAATGTCTTAACACAATAACTAAGAAAATGCCAGGAAGGCTATGTTAACAAGTTTGATGAAAATATTTCAAATTGTATATAAAACCAGTATATGGTGCCCCATGATTGCATTAATGGACACAGCTATGATTTAATTTTAAAAAGTGACTGAAATCTGGTTATTATGGCTTCAAATTAAGAGTACGGATTTGGATTTTTAAAGCAAACTAAAATTATATGATTTAAATTATGGAATTAAAAATCAGATAAAATGAAAACATTTAAAAGGTAAAATTAATACAACAACATAAGATTATGTTTATAGTCTTGTTCAATGGTAGTATGAAAAGAATATTAAAGAATACAATTTTAAAGGTGATAAATACAATTAATAGGATTTGGACTGGTATTATATTGAATGTTGGTGATGATATGTGACAGAAGCCTAATTCAAAATACTTTCTTGTTTACACTAGATACATTTTATACTTCTCATTACTCCAATATATCACTCACATTCATACTCTAGTTATTCTCTTTAGCACATATCATTGCAACTTACCTAACCCACTTTAAATAATTACTTATGTACCTCATTCAGTGATCAGATTTCCATGGAACTATAAGCCTCATTAACTTAAGGATGACTTGTTTTACTGGTAGATATATTAATATTTCCATTATCAGAAAGGTAGACTGCTAAGTCATAGGCATTGAATGTGTATTTCTAAATATTTATTGAAAAATAAATGATTAAATTTCTTGAGCCAAAAATAAATTGCTACATGTGTATCTAATAGGATACTGGGTGCAGTTAACGTTATCAAATAATTACAGAAATAATTACAAAATTAAAAATTACAGAATCCCCAGTGGCAATAATTACTCAATTGTTGATGTCTCTAGAACATGCTCTCTTTGTCCATTTTTCATAGCTGCATATATTTGCTTGTGTGTGCACTCATTGCATATGTGTGTTGGTCTTACTTGCCCTGCTCTAGATGTCTCCCCCCATGCAAATAGGAAAGATGATTACTTTCCTTCAGAAATATATCATCTCATGCAAATTTCAAGGGGCATGAGAATGCTCCTTCCACCTAGATGTCTCACATTTATTTTTAGGAAAAAACTGTGCCTGTGTCATTTGCTTACCCTTTGTAAGCATTACTAAAGTGGGGTAGGCAGATGGTATGAACATATTCCCATTTGTGAGGTTGGATAAGGAGGATACGTGGATTTAGTAGTACAAAGATTTAAAATACACCTAAGTGAGTAGGGGAGAAATAGTTCTTCAAGTAAAACCACACAATCATCTCAATAGATGGGGAGAAAGTGTTCAATAAGATCCAATACGGCTTCACCATAAAAACTGGTAGCAAACTAGGTATAGAAGAAACAGACTTCAAAATAATAAAATCCACGTGGGTAGGACAGACCCACATTGTAGGACACGTTGATATCTAACATCATCTTGGATGGGGTAAAGTTGAGTGAAAATTGTCTATGTACTGGAGCAAGAAAAGGATGCTCACTTTCATTACTTCTGTTAAACATAATACTGCAAGTCCTACCCTGAGCAATCAAGAGAAAGAAACAATCCCGCACATTGTACCCCTTGATTGCACTAATGTACACAGCTATGATTTAACAATAAAAAAAAAGAAAGAAAAGAAGAGATAAAACTATCCCTATTTGCTGCTGATATGCTTTTATGTCTGGAAAATCCTAAAGATTCCTCCTAAAGACTACTAGATAGAATTGATAAATAAAATAAGTAAAGTCTTAGGTTCTCATGTTAATGTACACATGTCAGTAGCATTTCTATGTGCCAATAATAGCCAACGTAAGAATCAAACCAAGAACTCAATATCTCTTACAGGAGGTAAAGAAATGAAATTGCTAGGAATATGTTTATCCAAGGAGGGAAAGATATCTTCAAGTAGAACTACAGATCACTGATGAAGGACATCACTGATAACACAAATAAATGGACAATAATTCCATGCTCATGGATTGGAAGAATCAGCCTTGTTAAGATGTTCATACTGCCCAAAGTGGTTTATAGATTTAATGTAATCCCCATCAAAATACAAACATTTATTTTTTTTCAATTTTTTACAGAATTAGAAAAAAACTGCTAAATTTTACATGGAAGAGCCTAAACATCCAAAGAAATCCTAAGCAAAAAAAACAAATGTGGAAGCATCACATTATTCAACTTCAAATTATACTACAAGCCTAAAGTAACTAAAACAGCACAGTCCTGGCAAATGCAAGATACAGAGATCAATGGAACACAGTAGAGAATCCAGAAATATAACCATAAACTTACAACCAACTGATCTTCAACAAAGCTGTCTAAGACATATGCTGGGGATAGGGTGCCCTCTTCAATAAATGGTGCTAATAAAATTGGGGAGCCACATGCAGAAGAATGAAATTGGATCCCTATCTCTAACTACACAAAAATTATCTCCAAATGGATATATCTGAGATCTAACACCATAAAAATTCTAGAAGAAAATTTCGGAGAAACTCTTGTGGGCACTGACCTAAGCAAATAATTTATGACTAGGATGCCCAGAGAAAATAATTAAACCCAAAAAATAAGTAAATGGGACTTAATTAAACCAAAATATTCTTCACAGCAAAAGCAATAATCTACAGATTAAATATCTAACCTTCAGAATAGAAGAAAATATTCTCAAACTATACATATGACAAAGCACTTACACTCACAATCTATGAGGAGCTCAAATAGATCAGCATAAAATAAAATTTAAAAATAAAGTAAAAATAACTGCATTGAAAAGGGGTAAAAACATGAACAGATATTTTTCAAAACAAGATACAAAAGTGGCCAAGAAACACATGAAAAAATTCTCAGTACCACAAATCACCAGGGTAATGCTAATTAAAAGCACAATGAGATATCTTCTTAACTCTTTTAGATTTTCTGTCATTAAAAAACAATAGATATTGATGGGGATGTGGTGAAAATGAATATTACACACTGTTGGAGGGAATTTAAATTAGTACAACCCCTACGGAAAAACAGTACGGAGATTCCTCAAAGAACTAATAGTATATCTACCATTTTATCCAACAATTTCTGAGTACCCAAAGGAAAAAAAAGTTATTATATCAAAAAGACACCTACACTCATATGTTAATTACAGGCAACTCACAATTGCAAAGGTATAGAATCAGCCAATGTGCCATCAATGAATGAATAGATAATGAAAATGTGATATATATACCTTGGAATACTACTCAGCCATAAAGAAGAATGAAATAATGTTTTTCATAACAACTTGGGTGGAACTGGAGGCCATTATTACTAAGTAAAGTAACTCAAGAATGGAAAAACAAATAGTATCTGTGGGGTCCTAATTATGAGTATACATGGTCTACCATGTATGTGGTCGAGTGGTAGAATGGATCTCGCAGATTCAGAAGGAAGGTGAATGAGGATGAAGGATCAAATACAGGGCCTCAGGCACACCATTCAGATACTAGGTTGTCTGAAAACCATGACTTCACCACTATACATATCACACATGTAATAAAGAACCACTCATGCCCCCAAAATCTATTGAAATGAAAGAAAAGAATAAAAGGATGAAGAAAGAAAGGAAAGAAGGAAGGGAGAGAGGGAAGGCAAACTGAACAATATATATTTATAGTATGGATAAAACTCCACTTATAGACAAAGAGAAAACCTGTACCCTCTATCATTTTTAGCTGGTACTAATCAATGAATGCCTTAGAATGTATCTCGCTGAAGTTGTTATTATTATTATTATTTTGGAGACAGAGTCTTGCTCTGTTGTCCCACAGTAGTGTCATGGTAGCTCACTGTGACCTCAAACTCATGGGCTCAAGTGATCCTTTTGTGTTAGCTATAGACAGTACTATAGGCCTTCACCACCACACTCGGATAATGTTTTCTGTGTTTAATAGAGATGGGGTCTCTCTCTACCTCAGGCTGGTCTTCAATGACTCAGCCTCACAGAGTGCTAGCATTACAGATGTGAGCCTCTGAGCCTTCCTCACTGAACTTTGATGCCCTTAGAATCCATTTCTATGAAGACTTTCATACATCTCTACATATTGATTAATTTTGGACTTTCATATAAAATCTCTTTTGCATTAGGTACTAAATAATAGCAGAATACTAGAAAGGTCTATAATCACAAGTGGAAATAAATAATGTGTCATATCTAGTAGCTTATCATCAATAAGGCAATCTTAGCTTAGTCCAGGGAATGTGAATATGACCAATAGACTGGGTGAGATGATGTTATTCGTAGCAGCCAGAAGTTCTTCTGAGGATAATAGTGTGAAAAATGAGCTAACAGCATAGCAGGGGTCACTCAATAGCCAAATCTTGGACAAGAACACCTGCCTAGACAATCTAGAGCAGTGGTTCTCAACCTTGAGAATCACTACGCTCAGATCTATAATAGAACTGTATTAAAGGGACGCAGCATTAGGAAGGTTGAGAACCACTACTCTAGAGAAATGAGTGGCCTTGATAAAATTAAAGGGAAATCAAGAAACTCATGAATCCATACAGAGAAAAGGAATTGGAAGGGTATGATGACATTGAACAGACTCTTAGGAATTGCTTTGGCACATTCTGTTTTGTCTTTTAGAACTATGATACAGGGCCAGTTGCTTGAAATGCAAGTGGATAATATATATACTTTCCTTCTATCCACCAGCTTGAATCAGTATTTAGGTAACAATATCCATTATATAACCTCAGCTCAAATATTTTTTTTTCCTGCTCTATTCAAAATCTCAATAAATATGTATTTGCTTGATGGATTGAATTTAGTTATTATTTTCAGATGTCAGCTAAGGCCACATCCAATGCCTGCCTCATTAATTACCATTACTCTTGGATGCCTATTAGTTACTTGATAATTCTTGGGAATTCTTCACATCCTCTGTCTCACAGCACTAAAAGAAAATATCCACTTCAGAAATGGGAGCCCTTTTTTGTAAAATGTAGGACTTGCTATTTTTCCAAGTTGTAAATAAAAGTGAATGTCAATTGAACAATAATTGTCTTAAGGAGCTTTGAGGTTATTCTGTGACCTACATTATTGCAAATGTTTCATCTATTGAAATCAACAATCAAAACATCAGTTTGGGGGGTCTTGCTAGTCATATTCCTTTATGTTTCTTGTTAAACACTACATAATAGATACTAGCAATTGGGCTGCAGAATATTTACATGCACCAATTAGTTGACAAACTTTTACAGGAAGAGCCATTAGTTTTTTCAAAATGGATTGTTTTATAGTTATTTTCTATTTAGGAGGCAGAACTTTTCTCCTGGTTTATAGACTTTCTTTCTCAAAAATATATAGAGTAGCTTTTCTTTTTACCCTCCCTGAAGCACATATAACCTGGGTTAAACATTTTTCCCTGGCACAAAGTATGGACTGTGTAAAAATTTAGTTCCTGTGTCTCAAAGCTTTGCCCTGAGGATTGTGAAAAATCTAGATTCTGTGATCATCTGAGAAAACAATAGATCTGGCCAATTCAACATGAAGGCTGTGGGCTGAAGCTGATTTTGTTAACTGTTGTTTGTTTGTTTTTTAACAAACAAAAAACTGTTTAAAGCTTGTAGGCCTGCTGCCTTTTCACTGCACTGAACTTGCTTCTATGTCCTGATCTTATATCAATAATGTGGTTAGACTTCGGTCTGTGGCTTCTAAATCTAAACTTTCTAGAGAAGTTCATTAACGATATTTACAATGACTCCCCTGTCATGTTTTTCATCCAGAATACAATACCTAGGCTTTCAAGATCATGCATAGCAGGTTCTATTTTTTCTTTTTCTTTAGATTTTGAGAAAGAATATTCTACAAATATTAAGGAATTCAAGATTTTTTGTTGGATGTTTTATTTGGGATTCCAGTCATCTTTTTGCTAGCTTTCACAAAGAAGCAAATCTAATGGGGTGAAACATAAGCTTGGTGATTATTGGCTCCACTGCCTTCCAGATCACATAAAGTATTTTGTACCCATTTCCAAATACAGGTCTTGGGGTTTATAGCTTTGTCTGTGGATTTATGTTATTAATTGCAAGGAAGAATTCTGGAAGAGGTGGAACCTAGATTGATCTGGGTTTAGAGAGACAGGCCATACATAATATGCCTGGAGTTTGGATGAAAATAAACTCAGAAGACTGCCCAGGAACAGGTCTGGTGACTCCAGAGACAATAGGCTGAATTGCACATTATGAGTGACCTTCCCAGGAATCTGCCCCCTGGGAACACAGACCTACTGAATGAGCCCTTCTTCTTCCAATGAAGGAAAAGGAGCAAGAGGAACAAATAAAAGGACCAAGATTTTACCTCACTACAATCAGACTGTAAGAGTTAAAGGAAATATACTGAAATTTTCAGGGCAATTTCTTTGCTGAGTTTAATCTTTCTATTTACCTGTAGATAAGATCAGGTACAAAAGTTAATATATTAATAACCAAAAATAAAAATGTGATTGAGATTACCTGATTTAAAATGAAGGCATGCTGTCTCTGTGTAGAAGCAAAATCCATAATATTGAGTACTGATATTTGGGGTAGCTATATTGATTTTTCAGCCAAAAGGGTAATACTCTTGCACTGTTGAGATTCTTTTTTTTTTGAGACAGAGTCTCACTGTGTCGCCCTGGTAGAGTGCTGTGGTGTCACAGCTCACAACAACCTCAAACTCTTGGGTTTAAGCGATTTTCTTGCCTCAGCCTCCCAAGTAGCTGGGACTACAGGCGCCCACCACAATGCCTGGCTATTTTTCATTGCAGTTGTCATTGTTGTTTAGCTGGCCTGGGCCAGGTTCTAACCCACCAGCCTGGGTGTATGTGGCCAACACCCTACTCCCTGAGCTATAGGTGCCAAGCCCATTGTTGATATTCTTAATAAGCGTAAAACATATATATATGCCAACAACTCTTTAGAAATATTTGCCTAAATTATTGTTCCTGGAAAGACCACAGAAAACCTATCTTCACATTTAACATTAAATCACTACCATTACTAAAATCTAAAGTAGAAAATTAAAGATTTGAACTCCCCTATACCCTATTCCACGGGGCCTCCAATTGTTCTCTCTTTTTTTTTTTTTTTTTTTTGCAGTTTTTGGCCAGGGCTGGGTTTGAACCTGCCACCTCTGGCATATGGGGCTGGCACCCTACCCCTTTCAGCCACAGGCACCACCAATAGTTCTCATTTCTGATAGAAATACATTTTGGGTTTGAGAAACAGTCAAAAGCAAATTGAATCAAAGGGAATAGCTGTTTGTTTTTATCTTTAGTGGGTATCACATTTCTAAGACTATGATAAAAGCTACAGACCTTTTCCCCAAGAGAATGAATATGCATTACTTATATATAAAAATTTATTGTACATTGTGCAGTAGTCTATGGATAATCTAGGAGCTCACTCATATTTATCAGTGTGAGAGTCCCTAAATGGAGAGAAATCAGCACAAAATCAGTTATGTGAGTTATTACTGCTGTGAAAAAAATTAATCTTTTTTCTTGTGCTTCATAACCATCAGAAAAACAGGGGTTACTCATCTCTGCTTTCTTCCATGTAAGATATTTGGGGAAATAGTAAGAATTATGACCTGGTATAAATGGGTTAAATAATTATATAGATTTATATTTTTTAGTATCTGAAATGTTCTAAGTTAGTGTTTTGTGTGGTCTGATCACCTGTAATAACTGTATGAAAGGCACTTAGAGTTATTGCAATAAGGAAGGGCTATCTGGTTGAAAACTTGCTTGTTTATTATGTGACTTTACTCAGTATAAGAAAGGGTTCCAAAATCATTAAGTAATAGTTAGAAAGTTACATATATATATAATATAAGACACACAAATGCAGTCATGCATTGCATAACAGCATTAGCTTACCAATGGACTGTATATATGATGGTGATTCCATAAAATTATACTATCTATTTTTACAATACATTTTCTATATTTAAATGGTATATTCAAATATACTAATTCTTAATATTTTATTAAAGTTGCCTATAGTATTAAATACAGTTTCATAATTTACAGGTTTATAGCCTAGAAATAATAGGATATATATATATATATATATATATATATATATGTATATATATATCTCATCTGGGTTTGTGTTAAATACATTCTATGATGTTTCACAATGACTGATGGCCTAACAATGCATTTGTCAGAACTTTTCCCCATCTTTAGGTGATTCATGACTTAAATATGTATGACATTCAGCAGAGTCCATACATTCAAAATCTTCCTATACAGCTTTCCAAAAAGGGAGGAAGACACACTAGTACCAAGTTCAAGAAATTGAGGATTTATTTATTTATTTATTTTATTTATTTTTTTATTGTGGAGAAGGGGTAGGGAAAGAAGGCGGGGGAAGAGGTGCGTGACAGGGTCGGGCCAGTGGCATGGTACCACATTGGCTGTATCTAGGTAGAGGCAGTTTCAGGCCCGGCCTTGCTGAGTCTTTGCTACGCGGAAGTAGCTCGATGGATCTACTTCTAGTCAGGCTTGGGAAGTTGCACTAGGCCTGATTTTTTTTTTTTTAATATTCTTCTCTATCACAGCAAGGAAGTACTTCACAGCATTTCAAAACATTAAATCAAATAAAAGGACTTGCAGCATGTCAATTTCGTATATTTTTACTTTTCCACAGCTGAACTCAGTCTTCCTTATGAACATCTTTCCCAAGTAGAACCTCCCCAGCCTTCCTCTTGTGGAAATGGTTATCATCACGTATGACTATACAGAGTCTGAAACATATGGAGGACACTTTTCTCTTACTGCCCTTTCACACAGCAGCGGCAGGCTCCTCCTGGTGCAGATGGTTGATGGGGAAGTCAGTTCAGAAAGTTGCACTCAAACTGGATTCATTCCTGTAGACACAAAGGCAACTACCTTCTTTATTTTTATCTGGGATATTTTCTCAGAGGGAGAGGAAACTGAACGATTGTCACACTGTCCTTTCCTCTGGTAAAGTTTTTAATGACCGACCATTTTTGTTCTTGTGCTTTCTTTTTGAACTAACCTGTTCCAAAAGGCAAACCACTGGCTTTTTTGAGGAGTAAACTCTTACTTAGCTTTTCAATTTAAATGCCCCTACCTAGTTTCTTTCTTCTATTAACATTTCTCTGCAGTGAAGGAGCAACTGGATGTCCAGTCTTCTCCTCATACAATGTCAAATTCTAGGCACAATTCTGATAATATTTTTGGATGAGAAGGTCCAATTCCATAGTAGATTCAAACATTTATTGAGTTTCACTTATATCCTTTGCATTATGTGAATCATTTTAATTATGCCTTCTTATTTAATATTCAACATATTTTTTATAGAGTCAGTGTGCTAACAGTGGTTCACAGATGATAGAACTAATGTTCAGGAAGGTAAAGTAATTTTTCTAAGGTTATTCTAAGAATAACCAGAATTTGGACTTGGGTTTTCAGGTGTTTCATGTCCTAATGTCAATACTCAAAGGAACCAAGGGAACACAGCTGCTCTTTCGGATCTGACCTTGGGCAATATTTTTGTCATTTTAGTATCTATATGAGACAAAGATAACATATTTTTCTGGGTAAAGCAAGGATTCAAGCTATTTTCTCACAAACAGATACAGAGTTTCCAATGTCTGACCATTTCAAGGTGTATTAATATTATAGTTATTTCTTATTTATACCAAAAGGAATAAACTATAGGGGTGATCACAATAATTGGGGGTGGCAAAACATCATATTTGCTTCACCACTGAGATTGAATATTGTTAAATTTAAATTTCTTGATTTGGCTTATAAATTTTGCCTCTATTTCTTTATCTTTCTTTGAGTTTTGTTTTAGATTACCTCTAATTGCAGAAATAGTTTGCATGTGATATGTAAGTCTCATATAAAATTTACTTTTGAAAAAAAAAATCTTTAGTTGTCACATTGTTTTTTTTATCTGGTACGTTATTAACAACAATGACTGTTTATACCCTTAGTTTCCCTGGAAACTGAAAGAAACTTATTTTCTTTGACCTATTTTCTACAGCGAGTTTGAATCAAAAATGAACTGGCACTGTGAAAGTGTTCAGTAAACATTTATTAAATTAAATATTATATACTCTAGGGAGCTACTAACTTTCATCCAAATCAACCTATACCACTTAGTCGTGGCTGCCAATTTCACTGGTTTTAAAGGAATTGAAATCACTTTATGGCCTATGGGAGAAACAAGGATCATGATTGATAAGTGATGTCTGCCATGAGTGGAAGGGGGTGGTAGTAGCCATGACCCTGAATTTGCTCAATCACTACAATGGTCTACTTTTCTTAGTAGATCTGGTCCCATTGCTTAGTGTGAATTTTTTTCTCTGTTCCAGTATGTTGGCCTGATCATAGATTTTAGCTTCTCTAATCTTTCCTGTCTTCCCATAATTAATCCATATACATTCATTTAATCATTAGTTGTGATACCAGCTTGAGAATTTTGAGATAACCATTTTCGTCTACCTTGAAGAAAAATTAACTTTTCATCTATATTATATTCATCATTAGACAAACCATTCAGTACTTGACTGTAAAAACCAATAGAAATGGCAAAGACCCAACAAAGGACATGGCAAAGATAACCTGTACTTGTTTTTGATTGTATAAAACAATTTGTCTTCCTGATGTAAGACCCACCATCTTCCAAACCAAAACCTAGAGCTCCAGCTTTATCTCCTCATCATGCCTTTGCACATGTAAATACTTATCAAATGGAATTTACTGCTTCTAAAACATATTTATTTATTATTTGCATATTTGTTATCAGAACCTTCTGTGAATTAGTCTCTAAGTTCAGTCCAACCCATGACCTTTGTACCACACTGTGCCTGTGCTGAGTATATCCTTCTTTGACCACTGCTGTTTCTTTGCTATCTTTAGAGTTTAAATTTGTATTTCTGGAGTTCTAATTATAGTTCCACTAACTCAGTGGTTCTCAACCTTCCTAATGCCACCAACCTTTAATACAGTCCAAAGGGGTTGCAACCCACAGGTTGAGAACCGCTGCACTAATTTATGAAAGTATTAACTTGTACGAGCTTCAATTACATCTACACAATGGCTATAATGATAAAAATACCACAGAGATTTGTTATAAGGGATAACTAAGTTAATGCAGGTAATAGATTTAGTGTATATTAAACACTTATTAGTGTTGGTCATTTTTATTAGTAAATCATTTGAATCTGTGGGTAAGGCCAAAGTTGCTGAAGTACAGCTAAATTACAAGACCAAAAGATGGATAAATGGAGGTGTATATGATGAAACATAATTTATAAAATATATGCATTTAACTTTGGGGTTTGTTAATTATTAAAGCTAGTAAATTAGAAATGTCTGGGTCTTCATATAACTAATTCTCTAAATGATGCAATATTGTTTTCCAGATCTTAATTCATCATCTGAAAAACTACACCCCTTCAACACCTGTTCCCTGTTGAGCACTCTCTAATGGGCACACAGTATGTGATAACTCTATTCCTCACAAACTCTGCAAAAGATATTTTATTACCTCTACATTACAGTGCAGGGCATTGAATTTAAGAGTTATTAACTATGTTATCACATAGTTAGAAAAATATTTGAGATTGACTTATTTTTGCTCAAAATATCACATTCACTACAGCACACAATATTAAACTTAGAGCTCTTCCAGTGAGACTATTATGCCCAGGTATTCATTCACTTACGACCTGATACAAGTCCATCAAGACACATTGCAAGTTCAGCTTATGTGTTTGAGGCCAGATTGTGCTTTATATCTACAAGCACGTGACTGGAATGTGCCTAAATCTTTTGCTTCAATAACTGCTCAATTAACTTAAGAGAAATAATCATAAAATAATCTCCTCCTAAAACAAACATATAACAACATTAACAAAGAGATCAAAATACCCTCAACAATAAATGTAAGCAATAAATTAAATTACTACACTATTTTGAGAAGCAAATGTTAATTGTCATGTTTGGGTTGATATTCTCCCTTTTCATAGCAAAAAGCTGATGTAACACATAGATATCGCAAATCAAGGTTTGTAAATTAAGTTAAATATGGATATACAGGCTGTTCATAAAATTCATATACAATTCAAAGTAGTCAAATATTTTAAATTGCACACAAACCTTATCGCCACTCTGTAGATATACACATAAGTATTTTTACCTTTATATATGTTATTGTACATGTGTAGGTATGAACACACACATGCATACACACTTACTTTCTATTTTGACATTCTCTAAGTTTTTATAGTAAGGTAATAGCATCATTCAATTACCTCCCAATTCATTTTTGAAAGAAACCATGAATAGAGAAGAACAATCATAATTACTTATATAACTTTGAAAAACCTATATGTTGTAATTACACAATGACAAAGTCAAAAGAAGCTCCAATAATTGTAATTAGGATAAAATAATGCTATCAGCAGATGCTGTACTATAAAATTTAAACTAATCCAATTATTGGTGGCATGTTAGACCTATAAACAAATTATAGATGGTAAGAAATTTGGAAAACTGCTCATAGTATATCTATTATTTGTTTGGCTTTTGTGAGATGAGCATCAGGCTGGTGAAGTTAATGCTGCAAATAGGAAAAACACTTGTTTTCCAATTATAGATAATTGTTCATAACTGACATGACACTAATAATCTAATTATTCTTTAGAATACATCTAAGTATTTCCTGTAGAACGGTATTGTTGTGGAGAACTTCCTCAGTGTTTGTATATCTGCAAAAAAATTGATTCCTCCATCATTTTTTGTAGCTTATTTTAGCAGGATACAGAATTCTGGGCTGAAAATTGTTTTGTTTAAGAATGTTGAAGGTGGATGACCATGCTCTTCTGGCTTGGAAGGTTTCATTTGAAAAGTCTGCTGTCATCCTAATGGCTCTGTCTCTAGTGCCTAATGGCTCTTACTCCTGGCTGCTTGCAGAATTTTTTTTCTTTCATCTTAACTTTGGACATGTTCATTACAATGTGTCTTGGAGAGGCTCTGTTTGAGTTTAAAGGACCTGGGGTTCGATATCCATCTGAAATGAGTGTGTTTGGGTGTTTAGTAAAACTTGGGAGGTTTTCATTTATGATAGTCTCCAGTAGGGTTTCCATTCCTTTGGAACAATCTTCTTCCCCTTCAAGGATCACTATTATTCATATGTTTGAATGCTGCATGGAATCTCACAGTTCTTTAAGCACTTGTTCTGCTTTCTCTCTCTTCATTTCTGCCTCTTTAACTACCTGGATTAACTTGAAAATATTATCCTCTAGCTCTGAGGTTCTTTCTTCTCCATGGTCTAACCTATTTTTGATACTTCCTACTACATCTTTACTGATTATCTCCTTCATTTCCATAAGCTCTGCCATATCCTTTCTATATTCTACATATCTCTCATCTGACTTTTGGTTCTGTCTCTCCATTTTCTTATCCACTCCTTTCATTGTCTTTATCATCCATATTTTAATTCCCTTTCTGAAAAAAACATTAATTCTTTTAATGTCTTCTTTAAGACATTCTTTTAATGTATTCTTTAAGTATTATTTAAGACTCTACATTAATGGAGTCTTATTCTTTGATATATTTTAGGAATCTAAGAATGGAAGGAGAAATGTACAAACACTTTTCAAGGGTCTGCATTCATCACTTGTTTTTGTCCCATTGGCCAAAGAAAGTCATATGGCTAAGTTCAAAGTCTGTATACGTACACAAATGTATGGTACACAAACATATGGGAAATTAGGTAAATATGTTCTCTCAATCTACCACACAGAACATGTAATGAGTCCAATTTTGAGTAAGAGAGGAGACAAAGAAGCCATAAACATATAATTTCAGATCTTTTATTCTGAGTTTAAAAGATTTTATCATTATTAAAAGGGGGAAAAGAAAGAGAGAGAGAGGAAAATAGTGACGTATTTTAAGCAATGGATCAGCACAACGTTTTTCACTCTAACGCACTATGTGGGGAGCACAATATAAAAGTGTTATATCTTGGGGATCAATTAAAAGAATATTTTCCTAATTTAGGTGATAAATTATACATATCTCATAAGTGAATAATAGAAGGTACAGAGAAAACACTACAGGGTACCTGATGGATACAGGTAAGAGCTAAGGATTTGAAATTAATTCTTTATCTTACCAGCTCAAGAAAAGTGAAGAAAAAAAAAATAATTAGTTGACCTGACAAGGCTAGAGCAATGATTTTATCCATAGTGAGAGTCTTCAGGGATATTTGCCAAATTGAAACAAAACATTTTGCAAAGAAGGATTATCAGAAGATGTACATTTGCAAAATACTTAAAGTAAGAGAAATATACACACATACACATGTTTCTTCTTTCTTTATTTTTATCTACTCTTTAACATCTATATTGGGAGACTTGCATGGTTGGGGAGAAAAAGAAAAAAGCTCTTTGGACATGATTTTGGTAGCAAATTGTAATTATAGATGAAGAGAAAGGAAAGTCTGTCTGACAGAGCAAGGGCCATTTTAACACTAAGTCTAAAGAAGCAAAGCAAAGATGAGCTCTTTACAAATATCCAAAAACTCATCATAAGTTGCCAATGAACATACCTCAGGTTGCATAGTATAAAATGCTTTGCAGACCTGTTTGTGGCAATAGAGTAGTCTGAATTGTACTCTTGCAGCTACTATTGTGAATTATATATTTAAATTTACCTATTCAAGAATCTCTTTTAAGGAAATCCACACCCCAGAACATAATAGATAACTTTTACCTTGATATCTAATGAAAGGATATTCAAATAGTATTTGATCAAGTTAATGCAATAGCATTAACATTTTTATTCATTAGATAAATAAATATCAACCATAATTCTCAGGCTATTTATATTAATGCCTTTTGTATTCATTTCTTCCCATGTTTATTTTTCATTTTATATTTTTGTCACTTCTATATAGTATTAACCAGGCATAAGATTTATAATTTATGATAGGAACTGTCTTGAATCTCTAATGATTAAGTTGGGGAGGTGAAACTTAGTCTGTGTTCCTTGAGATACAGAAATTGGCAGGACAAGGCAGGGATGGTATTTCTTGACAATTGATGGAGAGAGAAGGGAAGAATACTGTGAATTGACCGTCTCCTGTACTAGTTATTTCTTTTTCTCATGAAATGGCCTTTTCCCTGTTAGTTACATTCTTGGAAAACTGAATTTATCAACTTTAGAAAGGAACAACTTCCTTCAATTTTATCTCAGGGTAGAATGAGGCTTAGGGGCCTGACAGTGGCACTTGTTCCCAAGGCACCACTTTAGAAGAGGAGTCTCTAGCCGGTCTTCGGTCAGGTGCTCTAACAAATGAGTACAGAGGAACACAGAGTGTCCCACACGCTCTTGGCCATTGTACAACATTTTAAAATCATAATTGAAAGAGAGGAATGATAGTGTCAAGAAGGAGAGATGGAGGTAGATCCTATCTGTCCTAGTTCAGGCTGTTATAACAACTTACCATAGCAATTGTGGTGAATTAAACTTATAAGTATTTGTTTTTCATATTTGTTGAGGCTGGAAATCCAAGTAGAGAGGAAGGAAGCCTCTTTCTGTCTATACGTCACAGATTTTGTCTTCTTTAATAGATTATTATCTCCTTAAGGGTGGTCCACTTTCTTACCTAATTTATAATTTTTTATTAAATCATAACTGTGTACATTTACGGGGTATAGTGTGTTGATTTGATATATAATGTGGGATTTTAAAGTTCCTATCCTAGTGGATTGTATATAATAGACCTTACCAGTAACTATTGGACTAATTTTATTTTTAATCCTATGATTCAGAAGTCGAAGAATCAGTATTTTTTTTTGCTTTAATTTACATTGAAGAAATGAATGAGCTTGACCAAGAGCACGTAACTAATTACTGATATAGCAAAACTCTAATATAAAGGCCTTTTAATTTCTTGCCTAATGTCATGTATTTACATATTATATGGCACAAATCTAAATATACACATCTGAAACAATGTAAACTGTTATCAATTAGTGATTCAAACTAATACATTCCATATGAGAACTTAGCATCCTATTTTTTAATGTAGGAGACTAATAATGATATGGTAGTAAATAGAACCAGATCTGATTCACACATTCTCAATGTAAATCCCTGCTTGACCTGTGACATCCTGTATGATTTCAGGTGATTACCTGACTGGGTCTCGGTTTTCACACTTATATATATGTTGGAAGAAAATAGCAATATCTATCCCATAAAATAACAAGAATTTAATGAGATAAAGTATACAAAATACTTACATCAATAAATATAACAGATGTATATCTAATGTTTGCCAGATGACAAACACCATTCAAGCACTTTGTCAGTATTAATGCATACGATCCTCACGTGAACACCATGTGTTATGTTCTGTTGTTTTCATACTCATTTTACAGTTGAGGAAAATGAAGCAAAGAGAAAGATTAAGCAACTTCACTGAGATCACACTGGACCTCCTCCTCACATTGGTGGGGATGAGGGCAAGAATAGAAATGTTACCTTTCATATTCTGAGTCTACAAAGGAAAAAAAACAACAGTGCATCATACGCTATATATTCATATAGAAGAAAATTTATAATTCTATTTAGCTAAACCCCTTTTAAAAGAGAGGATTCACTGTGTGGGCACAATAGTTCCTGTGATTTTAAATTTTGTGGTAAAACTGTCTCAATCATGAAGACAAGGAAAACAATGATTTATAAGATTATTAGTTGACAAAAATGCCATAAGTGTTAAAATATTTAAATTTTATAATTGAAGTTGCTTCCTCTGCCAGACTCAAAGTTTTGCACAGCTTTGCCACCAACAGACCAAGCACAACTTGATGTATGGCCTGAGTGGAATGAACGATCAGCTGAGATAAGGCAAGGCACTGACCCATGATGTGTCCAGGATACCACTGTACTTACCTCCACCTGGGATAGGGACTGATCAAGCTCCTGGCAAAGTTCTCTCCAGTGTCTCACTTTCACATCTCAGGATTTTCAGGTCAAAACTATTTACCACTTAAAACTATACCAAAGGGCGGATGATTGAAAGTAGTACAGGTGTCTGAAGAACCTAGACTGCTCAGACCCCACTTCAGGACATACAGAGCATCAGTCTTTAAGCAAAGTTTCCCCTGGTATAAAGGAAACTTTATCTGATATCCTGATTTCCTAGCGTCAGAAGTTTTGATTTCTTCCCACATGCCTTGTCAGCATGGGATTTATTTGGTTTGTGGAGCCCAGTTGGCTTTTACCTCTTTCTTCCATATATCCTCCATTTCTGAGTTTTTAAAACAGGTTCTTAGGAGGCCAAAAATAAAAACAAAGTCTATGCATTTCATTTTTTGTGATTCGAGGATCCCTCTGAACACAAAGCACAGGGGAGAGTCCCTTCCAACCTGGACTAAAGGTCATATTGGATCAAAACTGGATAATAACAGAACTAACTTAGCAACGCCTGCAGTCAGACTCCAGAGCCTATAGACTCAATGCTCTTAATCATCACACTGTGTTGCCTTTAGGAAAGATTGTTTAAAAATGTTAGCTGGACTTGTTCTATCTGGAATGCCTTTGAGAAGACCTTGTGAGGATTTCCAAGCTGATATAGAACACAATGGTCTCATTATATTATGTTCATGCTTTTCTTAAGAATACATTAGGGAAACAACTTTTTTTCCTATTACATCTCTGGAATAGTTACGTTGCTATTCACATTGCAATCTGAAAATAAAAGCATTTTTTTTAGTCCTTAAAGTCATGCTAAAAACTGATTGGAAGCAAGGATTACTATTCAATGAGTGGGAAGATGGGCTAATTTAGTAATTACATAATTTATGCTTTTATCTTCAAACCCTGTCTCTCTCTCAGGCTTCCTGGAAAGTAGTAGATGTAAACCTGTTTATCAATTACATCTTTAAAAAATCACAACACTCACTCTTCTTTTCTACAAATAATTCATAGTCATTGTACAACTGACATCGCAGAGTCATGTGTAATAGTGGGTACTTATTGTTGAATGCAAGACAGCTTAAAAACAACTAAAATGTACTATGAAAGTAAATTAGCAGACCCCATGTTGTGATTTTGAATTCTTGATTGAGTTTTATCATCTTGGTTTGTTCACACACTACAGGGAGAAGAGTCTTCCATTGCAAGGATATTAATAATGTTCAACCCTACTAAATAAAACTTTAAAAAGTTATGGAACCTGAATATTACTAATACCATTTTATGGCTAAACCTTTATAATTCATTTACTTTGAAACTGTCTCATAATAATCTCAAATCTGTATTCATTTAAGGATTAATCATTTGATTTGAGCTTTGTTATCCTTTTATTTTTTTTGTCCTCTAGTCAATAAGATTAAGTCTTATAATTTTACCTGAAATATAAAAATCTAATTGTGGTCTTGCTGATTCTACAATTTGGAGCTTATGGTAGTTCAAGATTAATGAATTTATATTATATTTTCATTAACTGTAGGTAGAAAGAGAAAAGACAAATATTATTTCTGTGATTGAATTCTGGGCCCAATGATGCATGATTTTGTTGGAGAAAATATCACCCAGAATCTCTCATTGTTCCAAAATCACATAATGAGAATACAAGGCTTGGGGGAACGAATATGGAATCCATGCAGGATAGTTCTACCTTTGTATAGACATAGATTTCAAAGAGCAATAATAGTAGTAAATATTTATTGAGTGTCTGTTATGTGACAGGCATTCTTCAAAGAGTTTTGCATATGTTATCTCATCTAATTGTTCCACAACCACTCTAATGTTGAGGGGTGTTAGAAACTACTCTGAACTATTTATTTGGGATTTTATTTTTATTTATCTGCCTGAAAGAAAAGGTAGAATAGTTTGCCTATATAAGTCCTTACAATCTTAATTTGATCCATAAGCATTTGTAAGGAGAATAAATTCTTTCCATTTTTTAGAATTTCCAGAGAACTTACAGAAAGAACTTTTACAGAGAACTTATGACTGGACTGTTAGTGAGAAAAATCTAACCTGTAGTACCCCAGATGTTCTCATATATAGATAGACATTGAATTTAAATGTAATGTCTGTTTATTTCCATTCTTTTGACTTTACTTAATAACTTATCTACGGAAAATTGTAGTCATAGAAATGGTATTCATTCATATTCTGATTATAGAAGTGAAAAATTAGAAGTGATTTTTAAATAGAAGGTTATATATATTATGATATTTAAAACTGTAGAAATATTATTCTGATGTGAAGACTGCTTACAATGCCAAAACATATTTACAATAAATGTCAAGGGAAGAAACTAAAATGTACACAGTGTGAAACTGAATCATTAAATTATGTAAAATACTTTTGTATGAGACAAAAATGAGGTAGTGAGAAAATGAAAAGAATTTAATGTTTGTTCATTGCTCTAATTCAAGCTCTAACATTCTCACATTGACATGCAGTAACAATAATGAACATCATTTTGCAAGACACAACCCCATGTTGACAGAAACACAACCCTGAGACTGGTAAGCCTATGTTATGAAACCTTACTGACTTGTTTGTACAGTGTGCTCATGTAACTGCACAGTGGCAAGTCCATGCACTTAATTGTCAGTCCTGGTGGCCTGGCCAAACTATGAGGAAAGGAATATTTAAAAAAAAAAACATGAATTATTTAAGTTTGGTGCTTAAACTTCAAATTAGGGAATGGTTCCATTGGGACAGTAACTAGCTGTGTTTCTAGCACCTACACCCATTGCAATTATGGCACATTTGGAAATCAACATACCAACTTTAATGAGCCATAGGTATGCAATGCTTTACATAACTGCAGTTGCAAAAATGCTTTCAGAATATTTGAACTTTCGGAAAATGTACCTTTTATTCCACAAGTGGGTTGATTCAATATGAAAAGAAAAGAGCAAGCAACTCCAACGGAGACATGCTCTCACCCTCTTTCCAAAATAACAAAATATTATTTTGCCACTATACAGGAGAAAAAGACAGAATTTTTGTAAATGTATGTGAGAAATATTATTGGTATACATTATTTCTTTTTGTCCTTTTATCCTAAGTTTATGTCTATACAAACATAAATTTGAAGGAAAGATTATTCTGTTGCTTATTGAATAATTAATGAATAATTTAAAAATGTATCAATTCAACAAGTATATTTTATCTCCTATGTGCCAGACAGTATTCTATGGCATGAATATTTAGATAATTGAATAAATTAGTAAAAAACAATAAGAAAATAAAAAATCTATTACCATAACAAAGCCATTCATGGAGCTTATGTTCTATTAGGGACATGGATGGGACTGCTGAATTGAAGATGGTACATATGAACAAAATACATAAGGCAATTTTATAGCATATTATATTATAATACATTCTAGGCAGAAAATAAAAAGGATGGTGAATGCCTGGGATGGGCATTGCATAAACAATTATATAATCTTATCTCTGAGACTTCCCTGAAAAAGTGACACAGTTTACTGATGAATTAGATATGGGTATAAGAGAAATAATGAGTGATTCTCAAATAGTATGACACATCACATTCAGCTTTTCCCCAGTTTATAAAAAAATTGCTTCCAGATAAAATTTAGATTTTGGACCTTATATATCTTGTTTAGGGGTATTTCATTTAGCAGTTTTGTAACACTGGGCAAGGCTCTCAACTAATCTCTGTTATGATTTCCTCATTTATAAAATGTACAAAATGTTAGTATCTAAAACACGGATATATTGTTAAAATGAGTTAATATCTACTACCTGATTTAGATCATATTTTATTATTTTTACATGAACTGCATTCTTAAGATCAGAATCTGTAATCAAAATCAATCTATTTTCTAAAATGTGTCTATGATATTCTAGGACAGAAAAACATCACTAAACAGCCAAAGTTCAAATAAAGGGAAGGGAAGGAAGTTCATACAGACTGTATCTTCATAGCAAAAATGTGATTGGAGGGTGGGTGGCGGGAAGGCTTGAGAAAGAAGAAACAAGAAACAAATTGGTGGAATGAGAAACTGATTGTACCCCATTCTCTATCAGTCAGATTTGTTCTTTTTACTTATTCCTTAATTGGGATTAACAAGGATTCCCATGAGTTCTAATCTTGCTGGGAATTGGGCTACGTCTCTGATAACTCAGTTCCATACTTGACATGGCAAATTTGTCCGGAAGTCAGAAACTAAAGGGTTTCTGGTTTAGCTATGATAATGGCCACCAAAGTAATAGAGAAAAAAGAGCATGTTGAAACTTGAACTTGATCTGTGAGTTGTGAGCCAAAAGTGGCAAGATTTTCCCACAGTACAGCTTCCTGACCTTCCTCTAACTAACATTGCTTTCACTACTTTTTTGTTTTACTGATGAGATTGAGTCTATTACTGAAACTGACAAAGGTTCATGTGCTTCAACTTGAAAAGATTGGAAGAGACACAGATTGAGTGCTAGTGAAACTAGCTGCATTATCTTGGGTATTTGAGTACCTCTGATGTGACTGGGGTATCTGAGTATCTAAGTGACCTGTGACTTGGGTGTTTATGTATCTATTCCACAAACTGAATCTTTAAATAGTGAAGGAAATAATGTCTTCAAAGATGGGGAAAGTAAGATGAAGTGATGACCATATGGAATACCATAAATGCCATAAAACAACATCCGTGTGTTGTGCTTCAAAGGAGTGGAAAATCATATCTTGATTATGGAATCCAGTGAGACATTATGGAGAAGGTATGTTTGAACTGGGTCTTGGAGAACAATACAGCCTAGACAGACAGAGAGAGAAGTTACTCCCTTATCCTCAGCTTGGTAATTGTGTTTTTCTTTGGATAAGTTATCATATTTGGCTTGCAAGATTGTTGGACATTTTTCTGAGTTCATTTTTCAATGTCACAGTTGTAGGCAAGGTTACATTTAAATAAAAGTCCTAATGAAAAACTTTTACAAAGACTCTTATTCGTTAAGATTTTTTTTCCACATTGTCACAAGTTTTTATAGACCTATCTCATCAAAGCTTTGTTTTCTTACAAGCACACATTTCATAATAGCTAACATAAATATTTAAATCAGAGAAAGTATGAGTTTGCAATCAAAATTTTTGTTCAGCAGTCACAATCAATAAACTCACTGACTTTGAACATGCAAACTAATCAGTATTTCAATGCCCATTTCATGTTAAGAAATTGACATTTTGTCAGTAATTATATCAATCGATTTCAGAAATATAAATTCCAATGTCCAATCTCCAATACTTAAAACCTTTCCAGAAAATATAGGTAAAGAAAATAATTCCAGTTCTATGAATTAGAATGAAAATACTCAAAAAACCACCTTGAAATTTTTAAAATGTGGGCTATCACAAAAGACTCAAGGTGAAAGTCAGGTCTTAGAGAGTGTTGTAAACAAAACCAAAGGAAACAAACTGGTAAGAAATCAAGGCTAAAAAATCATTGAACTCCACTAACCACAGACCTCTGCTATTTTTTTTTTTTTTTTTAAGAGACAGAGTCTCACTTTATTGCCCTCAATAGAGTGCCGTGGCCTCTACTCACAGCAACCTCCAGCTCTTGGGCTTAGGCAATTCTCTTGCCTCAGCCTCCCAGTAGCTGGGACTACAGGCACCTGCCACAACTTCCGGCTGTTTTTTTGTTGCAATTTGGCCCAGGGCTGGGTTTGAACCCGCCACCATCGGTATGTTATATGGAGCTGGCGCCCTACCCACTGAGCCCCAGGTGTCGCCCCAGACCTCTGCTATTTAAACCCTGTCTCTTTGACAGCCATTCTGTGGGTTTGTTGTTCAATATGAACTTGAGTGCAACAGGACACCCACATGAAAAAAATCAAACATGAAGTTGGAAGTACTGACTTGAATTTCTGCTTAGATAGCAAAAGAAGAAAGGTAGATGAGGAGATTGCCTACACAGGGATGATAGTACAACTTTGGGAGTGACTGGTATAAAAGAGAAGAGATTATGTTAAATAGAGCAGTGATTATCAACCATAAATATTTCTAGAAATCACTCAGCAGGTATTTTAAAAACACAGATCATGGAGTGTATTTAGAATACTAGATTTCTTGCATCAGAATCTTAGAGAGACCAATGTACGTCAGGAATTTAACACTTTAAAAAGATCTCCATGTATACATGTATAATTTTTTTTAAAATTAAAGAAATGTCCTGGAAAAAGACTCACAAGTTAGAAAACAGGAAACATTTTTTTCTTTTCACACACACACAAACAAAATCTAAAAATATTTCTGTGCTTTACATCTTGTGTGCTTTGTAAGAATCATAGAAAAGTTTAATTAGAAGCGCTTTTGTATCTACACTGTTAATTAATCTTTCTCCTTGTGTCATAAAGAAGCAATTACTTATTTATATAAGCATTTTCATAATTCTGTTATCCCAAGTATAAATTAACTGTGGTCTCCACAACAACTGAAGGAAATTAGCCAGAGTTTCTCACATAATTTATGAACTAACATCTTAACATGGAACCTTGCTTATTAACAACTCGCTCCCCCAAAGGAACTAATCACTCAACAATACAAATGAGTGTCATGAAGAAATGTAAATCTTTTAATTCATGGAGGATGTTTTCATCATTTCAAATGGTAACACTAACTGCCTCAATTATACCTGTTTTTCTTTGTTTTCTTCTGAGTGGGGGAAAATATTTGACAGATGAGTTCTATTTTATTAACATACCATATTCTTTTATTATTAAACTTCTTCCTTAAAAGTTGATAATGTCAAATTTCTTCCTCATACATCCTGAACTTGAACATATTCACATTCTCTAATTATAAATGGTTTTGCTTAGGTAAAAGGAAGACCTATTGGCTTTTCCACTGCAGGACACCTGCTGAAGTGTCCAGGTGTGCCTGTTGTTCCTGCTCCTGCATTTGAAATCATTATAGCTTTGGAAGGATTGTGCTGTTAACTAGACTAAATGAAACATCACTTTCTACTAAACTCCAGGAACTGTTCTATTCACAAATGCATTTAATGTTACATGTTTTGATGTTTAAGTCCTTTTTATATGCCTGGGATTTGCTTTTTGCCCTAAGAAATATTCAACGTAAAGCTTTTAGTGCCCTTGACAAACATCATACAATTTCCTTCATTTCAAAATACTAGCTTGTTTCACTTGTGTTCATACTAGAATATAAGACTCGCATTCAGAGTTTTAAAGATTGAAAGTAAGAAAGAAAGAGAGAGAGATAAAGAGAGAGAATGAGAGAGCACTATAACCAAAACATGTAATTTCATATGATTTTACCAAAGGACATTAGAGAATAAAAGCCTAACAACTCTAAACAAGGAAAGTTACAATGGGATGAAACATTTTTAAGCAAAAGGCTGGTAAGATTCTAGGACAGAAAACTACACACCTGGGCAAGGTAATAGCATCTATCTCCGCACAGTTTCATCCATGTGGAATTATTCTCTACACACCAGGGGTAGCTCTCATGCTTTATTTTTATTTTTCTCCCCATAAAAAACCTTTAAAAAAAGGAGGCAAATATTCTAAAAGCATATAATGACATAAATCTGCATGTTGGAAATTCTGCCAACCCTCTATAAAGAAATTGAAAAGTAAAGTGAAATTTTTTTTAATAATATTATTTTTAAAAATAATATTCTTTCAATAATTATTTATAGAGTTCTTATTTTGTGCTGGATACTATTTTAGATTATGTGATAGTCAACATAGACATTGTCACTATTTACCTTATAAAGAACAAAAACAGATACTAAAAATAATTTTTATAAGGACAAGTGACAGTTAGCCAGGCATTGTGGTGGGTGCCTATAGTCCCAGCTACTTGGGAGGCTGTGGCAAGAGAATTGTTTAAGCACAGGAGTTGGAGGTTACAGTGGGCTGTAACACCATAGCACTCTACCCAGGGCAACAGCTTGAGACTGTCTCAAAAAAAAAAAAGGACAAGTGACACAGCAGGTATGAAGGCAAGTCAGTGTAATGTTGTAGGGTACCAACCATTCTACTGAGTTGGGGTGTACAGAGTAGATGGGATAACATATCCAAAGTTGTAAGGCTTGAGAAAAATTATATAGAGGTTCCAAGAGTGATGGGAATTCATAATGAATGGAAAGTGCAGTCCCATTTGTGGGCGTGTGACAGGTGGGACTGGAAGAAGTTAAAAGCCCTAAAGGAAGCCAGGGCCCAGACAGAGCCAGAACCCAGCTGGAAGAGCCCCTTTAGGGGTAGCCCTTGAGGAATTTTAAGCAGACAAATGGGCTAATCCTATTTGTTTAAAACTGCCCTGCATGCTCTGATGAGGGATCGTAGTGAGGCACATGTTGGTGTGAGGACATCGTTTAGGAGAACTCATATGGACAAAGTGAGGGAATGGTTTCAACTAAGTAGGAGTCTGCAAGGCAGAGATTTTTGGAGTACATATTGATCAATTTGCCTTTGAAATTTATAAAGGTCTGGAATCCTCAATTTATATTTTAAGAAAATGTAAATCTCCTCCCTTATTCTAGCATAAGCAGCTCTAAGAGTCCATTCAGTTCAATGGGCCACAAAAGTGATTTAAATTACAATTTTGCTTTGAACACTGTTTATCTTCACTTTATAGTTTGGAGGTGGGTTTTGAGTTAAAGGTGGTAAAAGTAGTTTTGTTTACTCCTTGGCAAGTCTTCGATATCATCCCAAATCTTTTCAGAATATATGGGTTCAAAGTATTCTTAATATTCATAGTCTAGTACTTAGCCGTAAGCAAAGTAGAACTCCCATTGCAGTATCTTATTTCAAACACATATTGTCTGTTCTGATTACTACTGTTGCTTAACACCTTCACTTAAGAACATCTGACTTGATATATGAAATGTAAAAGCAAATGGGTAGATTGTATTTTCTAAATATGGCCATACATTATCTCACATCCCACCCATGTATTCTTTTGAACATTACCACTCTGCCATTCAGATTTGGTACCTAATTACTCTCCTCGAATGTGGGCTGGCTTGTGATTAATTTATAATAAATTGAATTTGGAAAAATGATGCAACGTGACTTCTAAGACCTAATTATCAAAAATGATATGATTTTTGGCTTGTATGCTGGAAAAATTATCTTTGGAGACATGAACCATGATATAAAAACCATCTTGATAGTACCATATTTTGAGGAAGTGCAGGAATCAGAGAGAAGCCCCAAGACAGTTCTAGTTAACAGCCTTAGCTGTGGTCCCAGCCAACAGCCAGCATTGACTAGTGGACACATTTAGACAATTCTAGCTCCCCTTTTCAAGTCACTCCAGCCTTCACAACTTTCCAGATGAGACTTTGACATCATTGGGCAGATCAAGGTGTTCATAGCTGTACTCTCCATTACAGACTAGAAAATGCATGAACTTAAATATTTGTTTAATTATTTAAGTCATTCTGTTGGGGTGGTTTGTTATACATAACTGTAATAGTTAATGTGGTTTCCAAATGTTGTAGCTACAGAGGAGAGTTGCTGTGCACCAATAATATTTAAATAAGCAACTCCATCTTTTGACAACCAGGATTCAAATTAAAAAGTACAATAGTCAAAAATGTCAAGCTCATTTGTTTTCCTATTGTTTTAATGTCATTAGGTAAAAACCAGTTTAGAAATAGAGAAGACATAGGTATTATTGAAACTAAGTAAATTTATTGAGTTTAGCCTTTCTGAAGAAACAAAATTCCCTGCTTCCTAGAATTTCTTCATAAGGCTATCATTTTTTTTCAGGCTTTTCTACATTTTTTTTCTAGGATTTTGCATCAAAATGGAAAAAAAAAAGAATCATTAAACACTTGATGACCAATGGATACTTTTTTTTAGAGCGCTGTGAAAGGCAAAGGACAAATAGGTTGTAGGATCTGAGACACTCACTGAATTATTCATTACAATGAAATTGTTCATTATATAATTTCTCATTTCTTTTTTTATTTAGAGGAAAATTATAGGTGTGTTGTGTTAAGGTGTAATCAAAAGGAGGAAAAACAGATAGTCATATAATGATGATTTTAACAAACCAAATTGTTTAATTTTCCCCATGGAAAAGGCTTGTTATACTTTATCTAATATTTAATACGGTGCCCTTGCATGGTGCTGTGAAGTCTGTAGTTTCCACTTACTCCATACTGTTTACCATCATGAGACTTATGTTGTACGTCTCTCTTGTTGCGTGGGTATTTACAAGCAGACAATATGATCAGTCAAAGTTACGCTTATCAATTTGGAAGTAATAGATGAGGCTGGGTACCTTCCTTTTTACAAAAGAATGAAACATATTTTTGATCAGAGGAAAGATAGTTGAGAAGTTGCATGTGTTTCTTGTCACTTATTTCTATTGAGCAAGATCATATAATAACGTAAATGCTTTGCCAATTTTAAACAGCATATGTATGTCATATATGCAAATTCAGCTCATTGGAATCTTTGCCAAATCCTCTTAGTCTGTTGTAAATATATTGCTGATGAAAGATTGCCAACATGGATAACAAAAGCGCATTTTTCTATAGGGCCATGTGTTCAAGTGGCCATTTAATAAATAGTCCCCTTTATGTTACTGTGGTGCATTGGTGACAGTCTATGTTGCTTTGCCAACTCTTGATTTTGTTGTGTGTCCAATTTGGGACATTTTTTATTCATTTCCATAATTCAAAAAATGATCATAATTAAAAATAAAGCAATAATTAATATTTGCCTTATCATAGTACATTAAAATCTATGGAATTCAATTGTTTTCACAATTATGATTCTTCTAAGAAATATGTTTAAGAATTTGGCACCAAGCTAGGAATTCTGAAGTGGAGTACTGTGGAACATTCTCTGTATGTAAAATCCCAGTAGTGATGGAGATCAGAGGTGGGCTGATTCTCTGGCTGTGTCTGTGCCTCACTCACCGCGCTGCGTATTCAGGTCCCCTATCCCCATTGAAACTGGTTTGTTCTTTCCCAGGGCTCTGGCGATCGATCCCCAGGTCGTTGAATTCAATGGAAACCCCTCGGTGGCATCTGATACATCAGCCCTCCCATTCTTACTTGCCCTGATATCAGCCGCCCTGGTTTCCTTCTATTTCTGGCTATGGCTCTCTCTGCAGAACGTTTGCTGGATGCTCCTTTCTTATTAGACTTCCAAACATTGGGATGCATTATTAAAAAAATGAAAGAAAAAATGTTTTGTTAAGATTAAAATCATTACAATAGATACAAGAAGTGACTCTGAAATGGTCCCTGACTTTAAGCCTGTTTTAATATAGAACAGGGGAGATGGGTAGCAATAAATGTTAAGCAAGCAGAAAGAAGAAGAGATACCTCCATAGCATTCCAGTCTTCCTTCTTCTACATTCAGGCCCCTTCATGTCTCTTCTGGACACAACAGCCAGAAAGAGCCTCAAATGCTAAAAGGATAATGCCGCATGCTATTGGGATTTTTCCAGTAGCCTCCATCTTAGTCAGAGTAAACCCACTGGCTGACATACCCCACATGACCCTCCCTCTGTAATCTGGCCCCGGATGCTTTTTCTCTTCTGTTTTCTGAGCATTCTTGCCAGCTTGGCCACACTGGGTCTTGCTGTTCCTTAGACATCCAGCCGTAGTCCTGCCTCAGTCTGCACTGCACGCCCCTCTCATCTCCCCAAGGCAGCCTTCTCTCCTCCTTGAGGTTCCTTCATTACCCTTGGAAGAGGATTGTGCAGAAAGAAAGAATCATGATGTCTCACGTTCCAGGTTCTTATTTTCGTTTTGAATGGAGTCACTTTATTTATTTATTTTTAATTAATTAATTAATTTATTTATTTGAGACAGAATCTCGCTATGTCACCCTCGGCAGAGTACAGTGGCATCACAGCTCACAGCAACCTCAAACTCTTGGGCTTAAGAGATTCTCTTGCTTTGGCCTCCTGAGTGGCTTGGCTATGGGTGCCTGCCACAACACCATGCTATTTTTTCATTGCAGTTGTCATTGTTGTTTAGCAGACCCAGGCCAGGCTCGAACTCACCAGCCTTGGTGTATGTGCCCTAACCACTGAGCTATGGGTGCCGAGCCTGAACCAGAGTCACTTTAAAATAAACATCAAATGGAAAAGAAATTACAAAAAGAATCTACAAAAGTGGAAGAGTGTGAGTGAAGCTTGGTTAACACTCTTAAAGAACTGGGCTAGACGGAGACATCTGAATTTCATTTCCTTTTTGCTACTAGTGATTGGAGCTCCTTCTCTTAGTAAAAATTGCTTTCTACACAATAGAACATAAAGCATAAAAGGCCCTGCGTAGTAACCCAGTCATTTATATATGAATATATAAATATATTACTTGAGGTGCCTAAATTCTTGAATAAATCATAGTGCTTCAATATTTAATGAAAATAATATATAATATATATTCTTTTTTTTTTGTTTGGGGGGGACAGAGTCTCAATGTGGCCCTCTGTACTGTGCCATGGTATCATAACTTATAGCAACCTCAAACTCTTGGGCTCAAAAGATCCTCTTGCCTCAGCCTCCCAAGTAGCTGGGATTATAGGCGCCTGCCACAGTGCACAGCTATTTTTAGAGATGGGGGTCTCGCTTTTGCTCAGGCTGGTCTCAAACTCCTCTGCTCAGGCAATCCACCCACCTCGGACTCCCAGAGTGTTAAGATTACAGGTGTGAATCACCAAGCCAAGCCTAAAATATATATTCTTAAAAATAATTACCATTCACTTAACAAATATTTGAAGAGAACCTACTTGTGGCATCTAAGGCAGGTCAGTATTAATTAAATAACAAGCATATTAATATTAATAAAATTATAGTTATTGTGTAATAAATCCAAATAATGGGTAGTGAACTCACCTAAACTCATGGAATGGGTTCATCTCCTAATGTTACAGCCATTATTCATTTATTTAAAAAAATAATAATTGTTATTATTTAAAATATTTAAAATAATTTAACCCAGCTTGAAAGAGGTAAAGTCCTTAAAGACAAAAGAAAATAAATCAATTCACTGAAAACTACTACTAGTTTATGGGAATGAGGAAAATGATTTCAACTCTTGGGAGATGCTATTAATGATGACAACCACAAAGATGTTGATGGCAGTGACAATAATTTTAAAAACACATCACTTAATTCTTACATGATCTAGTGACACAGGCGTCATTATGATCCTCATTTCACTGATAAGGAAAAAAAAATCAGAGGGACATTAAACAATTTGAAAACAATTGCACAGGTAAAAAGTGACAGACCCAGGACCTGAAATGTCAATCTTTCTTTAGAGTATAGAGATTCTGACAGGGAGATTCTGGATAAGCGCGTTGGCAATGTCGGGGATAGAGAAGGAACAAGGCGAGAAGGAAAAAGCAGACAATTGCTAAGGCAAAGGTAGCTTCCCAGAGCTAAAAGCACTTCTATTAGACCACAGGCCCCAGGGATGACAACACAGCAGACCACAGAAGCTGAATGTCACACCATGAGGGCATCTGTGATTTCTGACGATTTCTGACGACAACGGACATGGGCGGTGCTAAGTAGGGCACCTGAAAATTCAGAGGCGCAGTCCTCTAAGAGGTGGTGATTTGAGTCCTTCATTGCAGTATCATTTACATTTACCACGACCCGTGCATACAATTATATATGTAACTGTGGGAACCATTAGGGGATAGGAGTTACATAACGTTAGAAATATATAAACATGAACTTAGAAATGCATACACATTAGAAATAGGCAGAGCAAAACTAGGGCAGGGAAAATAGTCTGTGGGGAAATCATAAAGGTGCCCTTCCTCATTTGCAAGAAAGAGGCCCACACTTTTCTCTCAGGTATGTTCTATCTATAAATTTGGGTGTGTTTTATTAACCTATTCACTTAAATGAAATAAAAGCTGGCTAATTGCCTGTCACTGCTGTGCTGACTTCCGCTTTGTGCCCTGGCTTGACGGCTGCTCGATTTCTTCTTTTTGTGCTGGCCAAGGCAAAGAACTTGAGGTTTCTGAGTTTTCTGAGGTTTCTGAGGGCTGCTTGCTAATGGCAACCAGAGAAAGCCCCAACTCAGAGTGGGGTCTCTGAGACCCCCCCAACAGATAATGCATTTTTTAAAGTTAAATAAAAGTAGAATATATATAGAGTAGCTTTTTGATAGAAATATTTACCAATTACCATGTTATATTGAAATAGGGGAAATCATGTGAGTGACCAATTTTATAGAGAACAGTGGTTATAAGGTGAAAGGTGGAAGGGGAAAACGATTGGCTGACCTAAGTCATTTCTAGTTTTAATTACCACCAAGTTTGAAACTCTTGGGGAAAGAATTCTTGTGTGAGTGAGCTGAGTGCATCATTCTCTGGGAACTCATTCTAAAAGATAGTCTCAATCGCTTTTGAAGACAGAGGTACTGATAAAGTTTGACACATTGCTGGCACGATCTGAATCCCGATGCCTGTCAAGATTTTGAAGGACATAAAAGAAGTGTGCAAATATTCAAGCCTGGGCCTGGGTGAGACGATGATGAGTCTCACGATTTAAAAAGAAATAAATTGTGTCAAGTGTTGATTGCACAAACCCTCCCTGAAAATTGACATGCCAGATTTGCAGGAGAGGTTGGATTCTTCATGTCAGTTTCCAGTAAGCAAGGAAAGAGAACTTCAGACACTCGGCATTTAAACATTACAGAAAGCATGAGAGAGAATGCTATACAGATTTGGTGCCAAAACTAAACGGTAGGCTGGCATGAGAAGAATCTTAATTTTATGAACTTGTCCAATTTCACATCGCTTACTATAGATTTTAACTTTGTGGAAAAAAAAAAAAAAAGAAAGTAAGTAAAAAGTGTAGACAATGATTCTTAAGCAATTTACCAATGCAAGGTTCTCTTGTTTTCCTTTTAAAAAGTATTAACACATTTTCACATTGTGAATGATTCAAACACCACTAAAGCAAGAAGACTAAAACATGAAGGATACACACACTGATATTGCCCCCCATTATCTTTACAGCAATCATTTTTAGAAGTTTTCAGTTATTCCTGCAGTATTCCTTCTGTATTTTGCGTATCTACACTTGTGCATACGCACATATATAAAATGGCTTATCCAACATCTATATATTTGTATTATATAGGAACATAGATAGATACACAGACATACTGAGGTTGGGCGATCAAATTCACAAACTCACCCTAAAAAATTGCTAAACACCTCATTGCTGAATATAGCTAATATCAGTACAATCACCTTCCAAGTCCTCCCCTTTGGAAGCTGTGCTCCGATGCTGGCACCTAGTCCACCCTTCAAAATAGTTTTGGAACTCTTTTTCTGGAATGCCCATCGGTGCTGTGAGATAAATATATCACTGAAAGGGAGGCTTAACTGCTATAATATGTGGAAAATATATGTCTCTCTAACATATTAACACATATTATGTGTCTCTCTAACATACTAGTCCCACATACGTGAATCAGATCAGAAGGTATTTTCACTTTATGTTGTTTTGCAGGGATTCAATTCTCTTCCATTTTCCCTAACTATTCCGTAAATTACATATTTTTTTCTTTTTAAAGATATAAGCCCAAGGTCTGGTTTTGAAATTCCCTAAATTATTTTTCTCACTTGTACAAGAGGTAGATGCCCAAAGGTTTTAGCAAGGTCAAAGGCAAGGCAAGGTCAAAGGCAAGGCTCACACTGCCCGTTGGAAGAGAGAGCGCAGTGCGCTCAAGACCAAGAAGAAAACGGAATCAAATAGTAACATTGAAATGCAAGGGGTCTGAGAATATAGTCCAGATATCTGTGGAGAACTAGCAATATTGTCCAAGGTAGATAAGGCAGAGATGATAGTCATCTCCCGATATATTCCTCTCTTTTCCTGAGATGATAGAATCCAGACTTTTGGTTGGGCATAAATCCATCTAGAATGGAAACTCTGTTTTCTAGTCTCTGTGCAGCTAGGTACAGATACATAATTAATTCTGGCCAATGAGACATAAGTTTTTGTGCTATGTATCAATTTTTTTGAGTCAGCATCAGTGCATTTATTACCACTCCCTTTTTTTCTGGCTTCTACATCAAAATTCTGCTTTCCCTAATTGTGAGGTAGAAACCACAATCCATAGGGCAGAAAGCTAAAAGGGCTGTTTTTTAAAATACATTAACCACCATATCAATCCTCAGCCCCTTGCTCAAAGTTTTATTTGAAAGAAAGTATAAACTTCAATCGTGCTTAAGCTTCTGTTACTGTTTAGGTTTCTGTTACTAGCAACTATATATAATTTTACCTGATATAATTGGTTTTATACTCTTTATTTTAATGACAAATTAATGCCCGACACCCAAGACAGTCTTGCTCTAAACTCAATACTTTTCTTGCTTATCCGTAAGTCAAGACACAAATGAAAATAACTCACAATTCTTGTGGTAACAATGAGAACACATGCATGGCTCTTGGAAGATTGTAAGCAGATTGTGTAGTCAAATCAACAGGTGCTGAAACAATTTATGTCATTATATCATGACAGTACTAGCAAACTTCCTGCCCTTAGCAAACTTCATTCAGCCAACTCCCAGGAAGAGGTAAAGAAGAAAGATAGTTGAGCTAAATGAAACACCAGATAAAATCGAACGGGGAAATGTCATCATTTTGAGAACAAACATCATATTTATTCTGGTCTGTGCATTGAGGGCCTTCATAGGGAAGTATACAAAGTGAGTGCATTCTCCCTCTATTACCCTGGGTTGATAACAGATGTTGAGAACATTAAATCAGAGTACTTGAGAGGAGATAGGTTTTCTGATCCTTTCCAGAGATTGACAACTTACAGTTGTGGAGAATTAACTAATGTAGAGCTAGGCCGTTATAGAAATAGTTATGGAGTCTGTACTGGTTACAAATTGCTGACTGAGCCTTATTTTTCTCTCTCTAAGAACTGAGATTATGCAGTAAATGGGGGAAAATAAAGCTTAGGCTTCAATAAAGCCTTTTTCCTAATAATTACATTAATATTCTTAATGTGTTCTGAAATGTACATCATGCATGTAGCTACCAACCAAGCCATTGTATTGTGTTCTAAAATATTCTAGTTTGTAAAATAAAAACCACCCATGGTAAGGATTCTCTTTGGTGGCGTGGAAAGGCATAGAAAGATGAAGATATGTGTTCCAGATCCAGTTCTGCCACAAATGTACCAGATGACCTTGGAGAAAAATCATCTGAACTTTCTAATTCTCATTTTACACATCAACAACACAAGAGCTAAACAATCTCTAAGGAGTTTTTCAACTGTAAAATTAAATGAGGAAAATTCGGGATTCTATTATCTCAATTTTAATATAAACTCTTTATTGTGCTAATTTCTGGTAACAGGAATAACCTTCAGTAGAACTCCCTTTATCAGTATTTTACCATATGGAGTTATTTTTGTTCACGGGGACACAATTTTACATACATTTTTCTCAGCTTTAACTCCAATCCTTCTAGTAATGACCAGGATGGATCACTATAATATCTGCTGAGATTTTTCTGTACTTTGCATGAAATTGAAAATTTTTCATCATTTATTAATAAATATAATAAATATATATAATATTTTACCCATTATACAAATAATTATCATAATTATAAATTATTTCACTCAATATATTGTTATATATCAATACATTGTAATCATAAATGTTTTAAATATTAACATAATTTATAAACTTAAAAATTAATAATTACAAATTGTTTTGTATACATAATTACTTGAACCTCGGCTATCATATAATTCTGTATCAACAGTAAGAATAATTAGAAGTGCCTGAGTTTTAAAATAGGTTGTGGCTTAAGCATATATTGTAAACTTTTCACCATTGTAATTTTGTTGTAATTACTATTATTTAGAATCTAAGTCGTGGATAAAAAAGGGAGTGCAATAACATTGTTACACATAGGATTCTTACAGTTTGGAGGAGGAATGCAGTTTCATTTTGGTGACTGTTTCTCTTCCTGATTCTGTAAACAAAAAGGGAGAAGAGCAATACTTGCCAAACCTCTGAGGACCCTGTTGTTAAGTTTGTCTGGATGTTCCCTGGTCCCCTGGTTCCCAGTGTCCAGAATAAGTAGTGGTGCCAGTTGAGCCAATGACTTAGTGATCAGAGACACAGAGCAATTAATGATAGGAAAAGGAAAGACATCATATGATGTGAAAGTGAAGCAGGAAGCTGCACAAAGAGGTCAGAGAGCCAAAATAAGCTCCAGACGGAGGGGGATGGGTCACTCTCCATCAGCAGAGAGAGACCCTAAAGTCTGAGCGCACACTGCCTTTTATATGCTCATTGGTTTGTCCCGCCTTTCTCCTGGCAGGATTGGCTGCCTTTCTTGCCTTTTGTGGTGATTGACAGGTTGGGGTTATATAACATGCTGGTTATTCAGAGGATGCCCAGAAAGTACACATATTTTAAGAAAGGAAAAAAAAAAAATCATTAAAATTGTAATACTCAATATATGCCCATAACATCTGTTATCTTCAATATTGTATCTTGTATCTCTTGTAATTGCAGAAACGAAACATAAGTTGAGTGTTATAATTTTAATAGTTTTTTTTCTTAAAATATGCATACTTTTGTTGGCACACTTTCTATAAGTTTCCCTTTCTACACATGTGCAATGTGTCTTCCAGAGAATCCTTCATAAAAGTTCCACCCATGATATGCTAATTAGATGGTAATAAGCCCTAGGTCAGTTAAAGGTCACTAGGAACGCCTTACTATGTCTGTTCTCCCAGGGAGGAACAGTTCTCATCTGAAATAGCAATTTGCTTCCTGCTCTCTGCCCTTGGCCATTTCCTTTCCACCCGTCTACTAACACCACTGTGACTATGAAGCTCAGATTATTAATGTTTCTTTCTCTCTGCCTCCTCCCACATATGTAGTTTATTTTAAATTTATGGAAAATTACAGAGAATAGTTTCACCAGAACAAATGTCCTGACCACCTAGGTCACAAATATTTGTATCATATATTATTATGTGTTTTTATCTCTTTTTTATTGTCTGCAGTAACGTACTGATAAAATTAAAGCTTCTCTTTTATCCCTTATATATCTCATTCCTATCCTCATCTTCCAAATATAAACTCCATACTGAAATTGTTATGAATGACACCTGAGAACAATAGCAACACTAGCTTTTAATTGTTTAAATTAAGGCTTTCTTTTCTTTTCTTTTTTTTTTGAGACAGAGTCTCACTATGTTGCCCTCAGTAGAGTACTGTGCTGTCACAGCTCACAGCAACCTCAAACTCTTGAGCTTAAGCGATCATGCCTCAGCTTCCCAAGTAGCTGGGTCTACAGGCACCTGCCACAATGCCCGGCTATTTTGTTGTTGTTGTTGTTGCAGTTTTCATTGTTGTTTTAGCTGGCCCAGGCTTAGTTTGAAGGACCAGCCTCTGTGTATGTGGCCGGCGCCCTACCCACTGAGCTACAGGCGCTGCCAAGGTTATCTTTCTTGATACATCCTTCTAATTGCCTAATGAATAGAGGCTACAGATGGATTAATGCTGATTACAAAAGGATTTGAAGCTGTGAATTTGAGCTTGATGTCTTGTTCTCTCTCATGCTTGTGGTATCTTCTGCAATGTTATCATACAGCCAGAAAACCCTCAATCTTGGACTTCCCAGCCATGAAACAAATAAATTCCTATTCATTATAAATAATCCAGTCAGTTATATCAGCATAGAATAGACTAAGACATCCCCCTATGTATCTATTTTTCTAAAGAATTTTCATTTAAAGTGGGTGCTGAATTTATAAAATACTTTTTTAAATGTACTAAGTTTAACATAGTATTCTTTATTATTTTAACGTGATAAATTTATATTGATTTATTTTCGAAGAGTAAGTTAAACTTTTATTCATTGGATAAATATCACTTTGCCATAATATTTTATTATTTTTATGCATTTCTGAGATGAATTTGCAAATATTATGTTAAGAGTTTTTTTCATTTGGAATATGAATCTATAGTTTTCTTTGCTTTTATACTTTTTCATGTTTTTAATTTACTTTTTAAATGGAAACAACAATATACTATCAGTACACATAATGTGGTGATTAGATCAGGGTAATTAGCATATCCATCATCTTAAATATTTATCATTTTTTATATTAGGTACATTCTTGATTTGCATTTTTCATAGTGTTTTTTTCTCAGCCTTTCTGAAGCATAATTTGCAAATAAAAATTATATGTATTCAAAGTCTATGACATAATGTTTTGATCTGTGTGTTCATTGTGAAATGATTATCTTAAGCTAATTAACAAACTAATAACCTTCCATAGTTAGTCTTTTTTGTGATGCAAATACTTAAGATCTACTCTCTTAGCAAATATAAAATATATAGGACATTGTTATTAACTGTAATCACCATGCCGCACAGTAGGTCTCCAGGCTTTCCTCATCTTACAACCACATGTTCCTACCCTTGGACCACCATCTTCCCCTTTTCCCCTGTGCTGGTAACAAGGGGGTCTATGTAAGGGTTGTCCAGAAAGTACCCAGCCATGTATGTCTCTATTTTTCATATTATATAGCTGGATACTTTCCAGACTGTTCTTCTATTCTGTTTCTTTGAGTTGGACATATGAGATCATGAAATACGGGGTGGGGAACCTACGGCCCTCTGATTTCAAGGTTGGTCTTTTTTTAAGCACAAAAGGAGGCAAGGAAAGCTTCATCTTTCTCTGCTTGTTGCCCTTTCAGGAAAGGATTTATTCGGTCAAATGTGGATTTAGCCGTAATGCTGCACTTAAGGACCTAGAAGGCCACATGCACCCTTAAGGCCACAGGGTTCCACCCCTACAAGTCTAAGTGCTCTCCCATTGTTTCTATAAACATATTTTCTTTATCCCTTCTTACCCTGATAGGCACTAAGATTGTTTCCCTATCTTGGGTATTGTGAATGATGCCACAATGGACATGCAAGTGAGCTGGCTTTTCAAGATAGTCTGCTGGTTTTCTTTGGATATTTGCCAAAAGTGGGATTGCTAGTTCCTATGGTAGTTTTATTTTTAATGTGTGTTTTTTTTTTTTTTTATCTTTTTTCTTCTTTTTGTGTAAATTTTGTGTAATTTTGTCTTGTTTTTTCTTCTTTTTTTTTTCCTTTTTTTATTAAGTCTTTTGTACATAGATCATAAATACATTTATGCCCATTTCATGTGTTTATTATTTGTGCAAATTGGAGTGCTTACATCATACTAATCAGCATAGCTTTCATCTCATTTACCCAATTATAGCATTAGGACATTTGTGTTCTACACATGATAGAACCATCTTGTACTTGCAATGTGCTCTATGTTTTTAATGTTTAAAGGAAATTTTCTACTCTTTTTCATTATTACTGTGCTGATTTTCATCCCACCAACAATATACTATAAGGGTTTTCACCTTCCTTAGTACTTTACTGTTAGAGAGTCTGCTTTGGACAAAATTGCCAAAATATGTCACCAAGGAATAATTTATTTAATAGAGTTGTGTCACTTTCTAGGATTGATATATGTTAAATTGACTAAGTACTGACCTCTAATTATTATCCAGACATTTCACAGAGTAGCATATTGGAATTTTGTGTATAAAGGAGTCACATGGAACCATTATTTCTGTATACTATCATTAAATTCAAAATGATGTTGACCTTATCGCTTATCCTCTAAACAGGGGTCTTCAAACTATGGCCCACGGGCCACATGAGGTGGTGTGATTGTATTTGTTCCCATTTTGTTTTTTTACTTCAAAATAAGATATGTGCAGTGTGCATAGGAATTTGTTCATAGTTTCTTTTTTAAACTATAGTCCGGCCCTCCAACGGTCCGAGGAACAATGAACTGGCCCCCTGTTTAAAAAGTTTGAGGACCTCTGCTCTAACATCTTTCATATTTCTCCATATTTTTTCTAGCAATTATCTTGAAACAGGTGTTTACCCTTGTCTTCACTACCTTTTATCCAAATTATAAATAGGTTTCCTATCCAGAACTCTGCAATGCATAGGTGTAACTGACTTCCATGCGGCCAAACCACAGATAAATTGTCCTGTCGTATCCCTTTCATTATATTTTTTGACCTTTCTAAAGCGTTCAAAATAGATGCTATTTTCTTTTCGTGAAGACATGAGATTCAAAGCTGGAGGCTCTAGTTTAAGGAGGAAAAAATGGGCTAAAAGCAACAGAAAAGGAGCAAGGAGGACACATTAGCATATTTCCCTATCCCCTACCCTTACCAGGACAGGTAGAACCAGGGAATCGTGCGGAGGAATCAGGAAAGACCTACATTTTAGTGCAAAATGATGAATGGAATGTTCTGAAGGTGGTGAAGGATTTAGAACAAGCTTAGGACGACACAGTTACAGCACATCAACTGGTATACCTTTAATAAGTCATCTAACAATTCTTCCTTCAATTTATCATCCCACAAACCAGGAATAATAATGAATTATAATTTTCTTCATGTGCTTACTTCTGGGAGTGGACAACCTAATTAATGGATGTATAGGTATTTTGTAAATTATAAAGAATTATAGAATTATGAATATTAATGTTAATTCTGAGTTTTAAAACTAATTTAATTTATCCAAACTATAGGTCATTGGTTTCTATTTTGAATTGCGTAAACCAGGGTTTATGTTTGTGTGTGTGTATATGTGTGTGGACATATGTGTGTATTTATTGATTTGCTACCAAATCATTATTTCTCAAGAATATTGACTTATCATCATCTTTTCTACCATTATTTGAAAAGAAAAACTGAGGGAAGGATAGGACAGACAGTTTATGCAAAACTACATACATTATCATGTTTTTCCTCATTCCAAATCTTATCACGAAGCATGAAACCCAAAGTCAGTATTTAGAAATGAGTGCTTTACATGCTGCCTATCAGAGGTAGAACGTTTGTTGTGTCAGATAATAACATCACACAAGGTTATTCTGTAAGTTCAGAAAACACTGAAACATCATGTATTTAATCATGACTTCTTAAAGCAAATAAAAAACTTCATTGGCACTGATAAGGAGTTTCTGGGAACAAGCTAATATGCAGGATCAAGTTTAGGTAATTTAAAATATTATGGTTAGCTAAATAAATGCTCTCCAAATTATGTCCATATAATAATCTCTGGAGCCTGTGAATGTCACCTTCTACTGCACAAGGGACTTTGCAGGTGTGATTAAACAAAGGTTACTGCAAAGGGGAAATGCCCCAGGTTGGCCAAATATTATCACAATTGTCCTCATTCAGGCTTGCAGACGTCAGAGAAGGCAATGCAATGACAGAAAACATGATGGAAGAGATGCAATTTGAAGACCAAGGAAGGGTCAGGGTGTGGGGAGCAGGCTGCAGGCGGCAAGGCTCTCACGGCCTGGGAAATGCTCAGAGAGGAACCTCCGCCACTTCTGCTCCTTTCACAACATTCCTTCCACCTGCCAAAAGTCACATAGCCCATGCACACTTTTCTTGTTATTGGCAAGCACACAGTTTCTCCTCCTTAAGGTTGATCTCTACCCCACGTGTTAAGATTTATGCAACCTTGTTAAGATACTGTATAAATAAAGCTGTTGCCAGGGTTCAGGTGCTGGCTGCAGCCATCAGCTCCGTCGGTCCTGTGGACACCATCCTGTCTCTTGGCTCCTGTCTTTCTTTGTCTATTTCCCCATTTCCTGCCATTTCCACTCAGGTCAACTCTCCCTCCTCACACCAGGTTGTGAGAGGTCCTTGTATGGGTTTGTGAGACCAAGGGCCATAAAATATAGGTGCCTACTAGAAATAAGCAAGAAAATGGATTTTCTGCACTAAGCCTCCAGAAGGAGCCAGACCTGTCAACACTGTAATATTAGCCCAGTGGAAAATAATGACCCCCAGATCCAGGAAAGAATTAAACGGTGTTGTTTCACTTTACTGTTTTTGGCAGTTTGTTAACTGTAGTAATGAGAAACTTGCGCAAATAGTAAGTAATACCCAGGCCATTTTCATATTAATGTCTGGACTACTCCCAAATGATTTTTTGCAAGTCATTTGCAAATCATGTCGTGATTTGAATCTGCTGCATTCTTTTTTACACACCAATCATAAAATATTTAAAAGCCGGCTTCCGCAACATGGCTATAGCTCAGGAATTAACAAGGACTGCTTTCCTACTCACCTTCTTTATCATTCCTTTGAATTGTCTGTAGAACATTGTATCATATTAAGGATTTAAGTAGATAAAATGTGTTCAAAGTGCACTGAATAGGTTTATAATATACAGTTCTTATCACAGTACTGCTATGATATGAATGTTCATGTCCCCCTAAAATTCACATGGTGAAGGCCTGCTTTCCAAAATGATGATATTAGGTGGGGGCTTTGGTAGGTGAACAGTTCATGAAGGCAGAGAAGGCAGGTTCATGAAGTTCATGAAGGCAGAGCCCTCATAAATGAAATTAGTGCCCTTATGAAAGAGATCAAGAGAGAGCCTCTAACCCCTTACATCCTGTGAGATTATAAGGAACAGATAGCCCTCTGTGAATCAGAAAGTGGACTCTCATCAAGTATCAAATTTGCTGGTGCCCGAGTTTTGGATATCTTGGCCTCCATATTTGTGAAATAGACTTCTGTTGTTTATAAGTCACAGAGTTTCTAGCAGTTTATTATAGTAGCATAAATGGTCTAAGGACAGAAAATGAAAGGCCCCTCAATGAAGAAAAAGACAGGGGAAGGACAAATTTTCTTGCTCTGTTTAAACTAGGACATCATCTTCTCCTGACCTTGTTCATCAGAGATCTCCAGGCTGAGACTTACACCTTCATTGCCCCCTCTCAACTCCCTTCCACCCCTACAAACCCCTTTGTCATGCCTTCTGATGCTCAGACCAACTTATATCACTAGTTTTCCTGGTTCTCCAGAGTGTAGAACTGGCTTGAAATTTAGTGCATTGTTTTCAAGAGAACAGATCTTACTCTGAATTGGTAGGTCTAAAAGGCAATTCATTATTCTTCCTAATGCATTTAAGTTCTCTGTGGATTCTGGTTATTAAATCTTTGTCGGAGACATAACATGATCCAATCCCAGGCTGGGCAAGGAACTTGAAGAGACACTTCTCTGGAGAACACAGGTGCACGGCCTGCAGACATATGAAAAAATGTTCATCATCCTTACTCATCAGAGAAATGCAAATCAAAACTACTTTGAGATATCATCTAACATCTAGTAAGATTAGCCCACATCACAAAATCCCAAAACCAGAGATGTTGGCACGAATTTGGAGGAAAGGGAACACTTCTACACTGCTGGTTGGAATGCAAGTTAATACGTTCCTTTTGGAAAGATGTTTGGAGAACACTTAGAGATCTAAAAATAGACCTGCCATTCAACCCTACAATTCCTCTACTAGGTATATATCCAGAAGACCAAAAATCACATTATAACAAAGATATTTGTACCAGAATATTTATTTCAGCCCAATTCATAATTGCTAAGTCATGGAAGAATCCCAAGTGCCCATCGACCCAATAATGGATTAATAAATTGTGGTATATGCACCCATGGAATATTATGCAGCCTTAAAGAAAGATGGAGACTTTACCTCTTTCTTGTTTACATGGATGGAGCTGGAACATATTCTTCTTAGTAAAGTATCTGAAGAATGGAAGAAAATGTCCAATGTACTCAGTTTTACTATTAAATCTACTCATTCTTACTATGAAACCAATTCATAGCTTTCTTATGAAAGCTTCAACCCAATTATAGCTCAAGAAAAAGGGGAAAGGGGAGAAAGAGGGAGGGGAGATGGAAGGATGGGTGGAGGGAGGGTAATTGGTGGGACCACACCTATGGTGCACCTTACGAGGGTACATGTGAAATTTACTAGGTGTAGAATATAAATGTCTTAACACAATAACTAAGACAATGCCATGAAGGCTATGTTAACCAGTTCGATGAAAATATTTCAAATTGTATATAAAACCAGCACATTGTACCCCATGATTGCATTAATGTACACAGCTATCTTTTAATGGAAAAAAAAATAAAAGGCAATTCATTGGAAGGATGTGGCATTACTCACAGAATTCAGATAGAATAGCAAAGTGCTTCTTTTGGGTAAACCTGTTGGTACAGGTGCATGAGCTAAATGTCATCTCTTCAGGAGATAAGTCAGCCCTGGGTATTTACAACAAAAGCATGTGTTGCTCAACTTTACATTCAAGTTTCCAAACTCAAGAGAAAGAGAATATAACTGAACTGGCTTGGGCCATCTGCTGCTCCTTGACTAGAAGAAAATAAGATACTTTGACAGTTAGACAAAACCCACAAAGTACAGTAGTTCAGCAATGGAGAGAGAGTTGCTTAAACAGGATTGGAAAGTGCTTTTGCTACAGAAAAAAACGAGAATGAATACTCAACAGCAAAAATAAGTAGGTCAATAAGTAAATAAATAAATACTATCATCAGCGATAGAGCAAACGTTCCTCTTTCTTGAGTGTTTTTAATTACATCACTATACATTCATATTTTATTGATAGCAGTTCATTACTCTCAGGAATAGGCCACTCAGCACCTATGAAATGGCATTGCATTATAATTAGGTGCTAATAATTAAGCAGTGAACACAAGGATCCTGGCTGTTCAAGACCTTAATAACCACACAATTTCTCTGTTTAGGACCTTAATAACCACACAATACCTCAGTGCTTATGTAATCCATACTCTTGATCATAACCTCCATTTTTATAGCAATTATGTTTGGGAATCCCACTTCTGCTGTATCTGTGTCCTAAGGCTTTAATACAACAGGGCATTAGTATGATGTTCCAGGAATCTTGGGAGAGCAATGTTTTACATGGGGACAGCACACATATCGTAGCAGGTGGATCAACGCCTGGGCAATGGTGCTGTTAATCTCTTATAGATATAAACTTTTTCATAGAAGATATTAAAGAGTGAACAAAAAAAGACATGACAATGATAGTAATGATAGTGGCCTAATTTATCCACATATATAAAAGAGCAGACTTGAAATAAGTCTGTAAATTCTTAAAAGCTAAAACACAGTGGTGGCCACTATTCTTAAGGCCTCGATAAAGAGCAAAGTCACAATATCCTCACAGATTTTACAGATGAAAGGAAAATTAAAGCTAAAAGAAACTGACAATACCTACAAACATTTTTCTGATCCTGGCATTACCAATCAAGGAAGTAAAAGCTGACAAAATTAAAAGCTGACTGTTAAATTGGTTTGGGAGCATGTCTTACTGGTTGCTGGTTGCTGGACAGAAATACACTAATGACCATGCAGCTAATAACTAAGCCAGGTTTATTATTTATCTATCTTCCACCTGATGTCAGAATCTAAATTGGTAATTAACAATAGTCAAAATGGGGAAAACAGATATTGTTTCACATGAGAAAATTTAAATAATTGGAGTTTTGTAACTCTACATTTAATTTCATTTATTTTCCGCTCCAAATTAAAAACGCTGTAGATTAGGAATAATTTAAATACATATTCTATACATTCACAATGATAACAGAGAGTTAATCATTAGTTATAATTTGAAAAGTGGAGTTTTGTACACAAGATAGATTAAGCTACAGAGTCCAGAAAACAATTGGAAGGAATGGGAAGGAGTCTAGTGTATAAAATATTGTTTCTGACATCCGATTTTAGTCTAACTAAACAAATGTTATCCTATGCTGTAAAAGCAGCACATAACCACATACCTACACAAAACTGTGAAACAAATCTGGAATAGATCATGGAAGACGTGAAGCTCACTGCAAGAATCTATATTGAATCTTGTTGGATCCTTTCTCCTGTTGTCAGAAGTCTGCCTCTTTCTTCAGAGAAAGACGTGTACATTAGCTTTCTGAACTTTTTGAAACTGGATTTTGTGTATGTATGTGCATTTTTCCCATATAAATTAATTTTTGTTCAGGCTATAATAGCATCCAATTTGTATACCATCCCTTGGTATCCATGGCAAATTGGTTCTAGGATTTACCAATGATACCAAATTTAGGGTTGCCCAAGTCCCTTATGTAAACTGTCATAGTATTTACGTATAACCTACACATATCCTGTGTGCACTAATTTACCTTCATATTACTTATATTACCTAGTACAATGCAAATGTTATGTAAGTAGGTGCTATATTGTAGTGTTTAGAGAATAATGATAAGAAAAATGTCTGTGTATGTTTAGTACAGATGTAACCATCCTAGGCCCAACTTTTCTTTTCTTTCCTTTCCTTTTCTTTTCTTTTCTTTTCTTTTCTTTTCTTTTCTTTTCTTTTCTTTTCTTTTCTTTTTTCTTTTCTTTCTTTTCTTTCTTTCTTTCTTTCTTTCTTTCTTTCTTTCTTTCTTTCTTTTTTTTTTTTTTTTTGTAGCTCTGGGTGGAGTACCATGGTATCATAGATCATAGAAATCTCAAGCTCTTGGGTTCAAGAGATCCTCCTGCCTCAGCCTCCTGAGAAGCTGAGACTACAGACACCTGTCATAACACTCGTTTTCATGTTTTTAGTAGAAATGGGGGCTCGCTCCTGCTCAGGCTGGTCTCTAATTCCTGAGCTCAAGTAATCCATCTGCCTCAGCCTCCTGGAGTGGAGTGCTAGGATTACAGGTGTGAGCCACTGTGCTGGACCCCAACTACCTTCTGCAATCCACAGTTGATTGAATGCACGGATGGGGAATCCATCCCGACAGGGAGAGCCATCTATATTCGTTTTAGGAGATTCTACATTCAATAATTGATTTTAAAACTTAAACAAAAATACTTGAGTGTCAAATATTATGTTAGACAGATGGGGGAAAGGGAAGACTACACAGCAATCTGCACCTCTAGGTGCTCATGTTAATATACAGCTAGCCTGCAGCACCAGGGATGCAGAAATACGCCTGGTGTCGGTCAGGAAAAGCATCACAGAGGATATACCTTTGTCTGAGGTTCTGCTAAAAATTGGCAAAGTTTTGGGTGGCGCCTGTGGCTCAAAGGAGTAGGGTGCCAGCCCCATATACTAGGGGTGGCAGGTTCAAGCCCAGCCTGGGCCAAATGGGGGGGGGGAATTGTCTAAGTTTTTCTGTAAAGGGCCAGAGAGAAAAAGCACGTTGGGCTTTGTGGGCCTTGTGGTTTTTGGTTACAACTGTTCAACTCTGCAGTTGTAATGTAATGAGATCTGTGAACAATACATAAATGAATGAGCATGGCTGTGTGCCCATAAAACTATAGTAATATGACTGGTCAGGGAGGGGAAAGTGAGGATAGTACATTTGACCCCACTGGCCATAAGTTTGCTGATCCCTGGCCTCGATCTTAAAAACAACAGCAAAAAAAAGGTAGAACATAACAGTTGGAGAAACACGTAAATATTCCCTCACGTAGAAGAAACAGAATAGTAAAATTACAATTCAGAGTGGTGGCTCGGTGCCTGTAGCTCTGGTTAGGGCGATGGCCACATACACCAAAGCTGGAGGGTTCAAGCCCAACCCGGGCCTGCTAATCACCAATGACAACCGCAACAAAAGAAAAATACCTGGGCATTGTGGCAGATGCCTATAGTCCCAGCTACTCAGGAGGCTGAGGCAAGAGATTCACTTAAGCCCAAGAGTTTGAGGTTGTTGTGAGCTATGATGCCATATCACTCTACAGAAGGTGACATATTGAGACTCTGTCTCAAAAAAAAAAAAAAAAAAATCAGAGTGGCGTGTTTTGAGAATGGTGAACAACCATTGTACATCTACTCTCATGCTGTATATAACATAGAGGAGATTGCTCCGTTTTAATCAATACAACAACACTACTCTTACTGACTACCATAATAATATGGGAAAAATAGAATTCAAACATTTAAACACAAGTTTGGCTTTAAGATATTGTTATCTGCAAAGCACCTTGCTGCTTCAGTCTGAGAAATACATACTTGTTAAATATAAGTACTTGGTAATTACAGCTTCCTACCTTTTATAAGGAAATCACATTTAGTGCATCCAAAAGTAATTAACGCGTATGGTGAGCTCCGCTTAGAATGCTGTGGAATAAATAATAAATAAATTCACCTGTAATTGCATGGTTAGTACCATGTAATTAATCTACCCTGGAACACCAGTTAATTACGAATTAAAGGTTGCCAAACAGACTGAATTTGAAATGGATTCACCTTTTAATCTTCTTTTGCTCAACATTATAGGGAAGGTTCTGGTTTTCTTCCTTCACCATTGGGTACAAGCAGAAATGAATCCATTTTCTTCAGCTCTCCTCCCTTGTAAAGCCACACAAACATGTGTTCCTGTTGGAGTCTCAATTAATTAGGAAAGCACTCTCTGTGCTGCTTCTAGAAATAGGACATGCTATCAAGCATTTTTGCCTGTTGCCCTGTGAAGATTAGTAATGCTGTTATTTAGGATATAAGATGGGAAAGTTACATTATATTTGGCATCTGCATTAAAAATAAATAAGTGCAATCAGCATCAAGGGCTTTCAAATTGTAGGTATTGCAGACACATGAAGTGCGATCAAGGCGCGACTTCTCCACACGTGTCATTCCTGTGCTTACACATTTCATCAAGTCAATTATCCACATCAAATCTGAAATCTGGAGCCTCCTTATACTTCATTAGGTTTATTAAATATGATTCCAGCATCTTGATATAAATTATTGTCCTGGGAGTACCCAAGAAGAGAATTAAATGCTTTTCAAAAACATGAAAAAGAAAACACAGCATGGTTTCCAGACTTAGGATCGTTAATAAGCCACATGTCCTTTGTGCTTCTGAATCACCTTCAATTAGTCTGGATGTTACAAAAGAGACACTCGTGACCACCGGTGATAAAGTCTGCTCTTCATATAGAATGATCAAGCCGGAAAGGACCGCCACATCTAGTTCCTTCTATACCTTCTTTCATTTTGCACAAAAATAAACTGAAAGACCAAGAAGCAGTCACATAGCTGGTTGATGGCAGAGCCCAAATGATTAAATCTTCACTTGGGAATCTTCACACTTTGCCACATTCTTTTGCTCATTTTTCTTTGATGGGTGCTCTGAATTTGAATATTTACTGTTCTAATTTGTAACATAGCTCTCTTAAATTTGTTTTTAATCAAATTAACCCCCCTTCTTCAATACATTCTTAAAACATGATATTCTCTCTTTTTCCTATCAAAAGCATTACCGTATCAATTTTAGTCATCAGATACTATGCCCTGGGTGACTTAGTCACTTCTTTATATGATGGAATTAGACATAAAATGCCTGGTATTTGCATGCATTATTGTTAATATTCTAACTTTGATAAAAAACAGTCGTTTGTAGGTATTTTATTGAAAATTTAGTTTACTGCCTGAAGCAAACATACAAGGTTCTCTTATTCTTTGCCTGGTCCGCAACCTCCTCTCAGCCTTTGAAATGAATTTAAAAATCAATAAAATATTCTGGCCTCTGTTTCTAGTTTTTTTCTCCTCCTTCCTGTCACCTTACCAACAACTACCTGCTCTTCTTATTTTGACTTATTCTCCTGAACCTCCTCTCTACACCTTTTCATGGCTTCACTGGGAAAAATTTTCTTGTGATCAACCTTCTATGGTCTCTCCTAGCTTTTTGCCCCCTCAAAACCACAATCCGTAAGTCGTCTACAGTTTTTTTTTTTTTTTAGGGTGATATTAGTTCTGAGATTCTCCTTCTCTTGGCTATGGCTGATTAGGCTTTTGAATAATGTAGATTTGGGGTATCAGAATCAATGGGGATGTTCTGAGAATGTTTGTTCTTTCACCAGGGTGGGAAGATAATTGTCCCTGTTTGGCCCTAACTCAGAGAGAAACTTCCATGAAGAGTATGTACAATTGCCAATATTATAACATAGTATCTTATTATGCACTCATTCTTAAAAATGTATCCAATTTCTTTTCTACTTTATTTCTTCCATATTAATATTCAATACAAATTAATAAGCATAACAGAAAAAGGATTTTCTTGTACTTTTCCTTTTAGCATTACAAGAAGTAGGACACTGTTAGCGCTTTTACCAAATCTTCTAAAATCCTGAAGGTGCAAAGAGCTAGACATGCTTGGGAGTTTTATCACCCCACTTAGACCTAACTAGCAGCTGACAAGTCTGGAGATATAAAGCTCGGATGGAGTAGTACTGTGACAACTGGCACTCTCATGCCCACTGGGTCCCACGGATCAGGCTGGAGCTGCCTTCTTAGGAGCATTGCTCACCTTGCTTGGCATCTAGTTCACTGCCACCATGTCCCCTGGTATCTTGTTAATGTCTCATTTCTTGTATCACTGTCTGCTTTGGGGAGACTAGCCTGAGGTATACCCTTTCTAATATCTGTCTGACAAAAAAAGAAAGAAAGAAACATAGATTGTAGATATTTCCATTTGTTGTCAGTGAAACCATCTAAATAAACTTTAAACCCTATGTATTGTTGTAATGCCCAATATACCAAGCCACACTGACTTTATAAGGAAGAATTCTATCTTTACAAGACATTGTGAGATTTGGGGAAATATTAAACAGCTGTGACTGTATGTGACAGAAGATGATTGCTGATTTCTGGGGATTTTATTTGAGAGATCAACTCTGAAACAAGTAGTTCAAAAATGCCCACATTCTAAAGAGAAGTAAAACACACACATCTTTTCAGGATTTGTTAAGACATAGTTCTACTGGGCTGGTAAGTATGACCTGAGCAGCCCACGAGGAAGGCTGGAAATTCACTGGATGTGAAATTTCTTGAAAGTGACTTCCCAGGAGTAAAAAGCACTATGGAATTTCCCTCCTTTCTCTGTGAAGCAAAAGATTAATAAACTCTCCATCTCCTAGGCAGGGAAAAAGGCAGAAAAATAACTTCTTAGAGATGGAGAGAAAGTTTTCCAGAAGAGGAGTCATAGGCTTCTTACTAGAATGATGCAAGGTTTCTGAATGACAAGCTCAAAGGCTCTGTAATGTTGTTCCCTAAACATGTATGGAAAGAGTTGGTGGTAGAGCTTAGTGGGAATGTGGACTTCCTGGACTGGGTCTGACTTTACCTGGAGCAGTAGGATGGGAGACTGGCTGGAGCTCTTCTGATGTCAGGTGTTGGAGAGAATAGCACAAAAAATAGGACCAAGCATCCTTACATTGATTGACAACATGGCCACATGGGCATTGCCTAATGTAGCTGGTTTTGAAACATCTGGAGAGGCCCTCACATAAGGTGGCCTCTGGCTGTGTTCACTGGAGGGTACATCTGGGAGTCAGAAGCCAAGGGGAAGTTGGAAGAAATTGTTGGACTTTCTGTTGCCTACATCAGAGAATGATGTGCAGAGGATATTCCCTAGCAAGGGAGGTCCCAGAGGAATGCCTCAAAGGGACTCACTTGGCAGGACAGTGTTTATTTGACCACAAAGAAAGACCTATAATTAATTTAAATTAATTATTTAATTGCTTATTAAATAAATGTTTAATTTTCCCTGTCCTCTTTTCTCATCCCCAAATTGGAAGACATAGATGAGCAAAAGAGAGGTGGAAAATGGAGAGAGAAAGGACACATCACCTCACTCTCCTCAGTGCTGGTCAAATGTGAGCTGGTAAAGCAGGGAAAAGCCTCAAATTGGCTGAGGCAGTAAAAGCCTTATTTTAATAATCGAAAATAAAACAGTCGTTATAATACCTGAAAACTGTGGGTTTGTCATTAGAAAGCTAACAATTATAACTAATTCACTTTCTAGGAAAGGACAAAGAATATCTGATAAAAGACATTTGAAAATGGAGGTGGAAAATATTAAAGTTTTTTTTTTTTTTTCTTTTGAGACAGAGTCTCACTTTGTCATTCTCAGTAGAGTGCTGTGGTGTCACAGCTCACAGCAACATTAAACTCCTGGGCTCAAGCAATCCTCTTACCTCAGCCTCCCAAGTAGCTGAAACTATTGGTGCCCACCACAATGCCCAAAGTTTAGTAGAGAGGGGGGTCTTGCTCTTGCTTAGGCTGGTCTTGAACTCCTGAGTTGAGCAATCCACCAAGCTCAGCCTCCTAAAGTGCTAGGATTACAGATTTGAGCCACCCTATCTGGCTTAAAATTGTTTTCTTTTCATACCTTATAATATTAAGCTCTTTAGACATTCATAATCTCTAGGATTACTCTCTTCAGCAGAGTACCCAGGGCAAACAAAACAAAAAAACAAAACAAAACTAACAAGCAAAAACCCAGAATAATACAGGTAGTCTAAAAGCATAAAGAATGATGAGAATGAAGTTACTAGAGAAAAGGACAGTTTTAAAATTACCAGTAGGACAGTAGAGTTAAAGAGCATGGAGGGAAAGGAGATGTTCCACAACCCTGTTTTTTTTGTGTAGTTATGGTCATTAAGTCACCTTCTAACTTCTCCCGAGTAAAGAAGAGTCTTCATAAGAGAGTTAGGTGTCTAAAGCTGCTGCTATTTGTTTACTTGTTATAATTCCTCCTGCTAAGTTGGACAACACCTGAAACACTTAATTTGTCTGTATTTCACGGAGAAAATCCTCAAAAAAAAAAAAAAAAAAAATGTGTTGTGCTGAGTAGCAAGCCCCGTGATTGAGATTTGGAATCCCAGTCTCAAATGTGCCTCATTTGTAGCAGCATATGTGCTGTTATGTAATTAAATGCGTTTTGGTTAATTTAAATGCTCTGTTCTATACATTTGCAGATGTTCTAGCACAGAGTAAGTACATAGGTTTTTGCATTCAGACACGAACAAACAAGACCAATGCCAAGCCAAACAATGTCCTAGATCTGAGGCTACAGAATTGATTCCTTTTCTATAAAAACTTTCATAATTGCTGCTTTGCTAATGGCATCCTGGACTTATAAGTCAGAAGCAACCATTGTCCAGCAATGAAGAAATGTAAATACTGGTAATTTTAAAATATGCACTATAACTCTGAAATAATTAATATGACTATTTGCATCAATTTTGTAGTTGCTATGTCATTATCATGCAAGGACTTCATGTAAATCATCTCTCTGTATCCTCAGGGTAGTGAAGGGTTGTCAGGAATGGCTTGGACGTCCCTGGGCCTAGGTTTCCAGAAGCAAAGATTAGAGTCTGGGACCAAATCGGGGACAGATCAAACATAGGTGCATTTGGGCAGTTCACACAGTCTTTATCACCAGGGCAGAAAAGCAAAACCAAGTACATTGCCAAAGACAGATGGGTCTATGTTCTTGAGTGGGGAAGACTCTGGAATATTAACTCATCTCTACTCTTACATCTATGACTAATGATATGCTAACCAGTGGGAAGAATATTCTTTATTATTTTTAGAAACAGGTGGAGATTTCTTAGAACTTAGGGCCCTCCTCATTTCTAGCCTTATAGAGTCACTCCCAGGGGTTGCCATGGCAATTGTAAACTTTCACAACACTGTTGAGTGTGACTTTTACCAGGTTAATAAGGCTAAGGGGGACAAATGTTACCTTGGGTTGTTAGTTCCAGGTTCTGTATATGCTACAGGCCTGGAAAAGTCTTTAACCTCAAGTTTCCTGCCAAGTGGATTAAATGCTGGGGGTTCATGAATGTCCACTGGCTGCCTCAAGTTTGCTTCCCTTCTGTGGCGAGGGCATTACATTGTGAGCTTTCTTCCTGGCTGTCAGCCTGCACCTGCTGTCTGTCCCTCACAGGTGGGGGCTGCATTCCACCAACGTGAGGATTAGATGGACACGTTGCTTCCTCTTTTATTCTATACAGATTCTCCCCAGTTTGCTATATTTTTCACTATTCCCTCTTCGTATGCACTGGACCCACTTCCATAATTTTCTGCTAAAGGTTTGGCTCTTACAGTATTTCCTTTTTCATAATGTTCTTCTCAGTATTTATTAGAAGAAACTTTCCACTGCAGCCAATAGTTACGATCAGTCTTCCTTCCCAACATAGAAGAACATGCTGCTTGTATAATGAAAAGACGTGTGTACTCCCAGTTTACTGCAGTACTACTGACAATAGTCACACATGGACTTGACCTGAGTGGCCATCAACAGATGAGTGGGAAAAAATTATGGTCCACATACACAATGGAACATTATACAGCCACAAAAGAGAATGAAACCCCGTCATTTGCAACAAATAAATTGTGGTACCTATACACCTGGAGTATTAAACAACCATAAAAAAGAGTAAAATCCTGACATTTGCAATGATGTAATTGGAACTGGAGAACAGTATGTTAAGTACAAAAAGCCAGCCAGTACAGAAAGGCAAATCTCACATGTCCTCACTCATATGTGGGAGGTAAATATTAAAAACAATTGATCTCCTGGAGACAGAGAGTGGAATGAGAGTTACAAGAGGTTAGAAACCATTAGGAGGGGAGGGAGGATAAAGGAAGGATGGTGAATGACTGAAATACAGTTAGATAGTTAGATTGAAGGAATGGTATATGAGAGCACAACAAGGTGACTGTGATTGAAAATAAGTTAGGGATACTGTAAAATAAGCAAAAGAGTGGAACTGGAATGTTCCTATCGCAAAGACGTGTTAGATTCCTGAGGTGGTGGATGCCTCTTTTACTCTGACTGGAATAATTCACAGTGTATGCCTGTATCAAAACATCACAGGTACCCCAAAAGATATACAACTACTATGCATCCATAATAAACAAAAATAATTTTTAAAAACTTGCTTCTGAAGCCCTTCCTCAAACGGCAGCGTGGTACCCTATCCCCAACCGAGAGTGTCACCGTTAGTCATGAGTAAGCTGCCACAGATACCAACCTTCTCTCTTAACTTTCCACACAGAGGTGGAGCTGCCAGGGATGTCGCTTCCCTATTATTCTTTGATCCCTGGGGAATCCCTTGCCAGCATGTGTTAATGTCCCCACATGCACACATTTTTTCCTATACTTCCCAGTCTTACTTTCTTCTCTTCTCAATCCTAAGTATTATGCAATTAATTTTTTCTGTAACCAAAAGCTTCTCTTCCCTTTCTTAACAATACAAAATGAGGTCAAATCTTATTTTTAATCTTTGCTCTCCCATATTGTTCCTTCCCACATCCGTGTTAGTGTTCAGCCAAAGACGACCTCTAACCACAATACCCTAGATCTAGCATCACTCTAAAGCCTGTTTCCCAGGGCTTCTGTCTACGTCACTAATATAGGTTTAAGCAGCTCCTTCAGTGACCTGTTTCCCTTCCATCTCTGTATTTGTGTAATTGAACTCTGTCAATCCTTCTCCCTCTGTATTTTAAGCCTATTTCCATATACTTTCCACAATGAGTAATACTTATTTCAAGAGGAAAAATACTCCAGAAATTGCATAACCATTTTCATTCTTGCACGATGGTTACTTCTAATCATTTCAAATAGCAGTAGCAAGGAAGAACTGAAATTAGTAAAATTAAAATCAGGAACGAAGAGCAAATGGCAGAAACATCACCATTCTGAGACTTGTCCATTGACACTTTATGAATTTGATATCTAAATTGTGCTGATGGAAACAGACTGGAAAGGCGCATTTTTAAAATTGCAAAACTCTGCATCCAGAAAGATTTGGTTACTGTCATTATATTGCTCTATAATGAAGAAAGATTGATTTGTTTTTTTTTTTAACCCAGATTTGGAAGATTACCCAAACACTCCCAATGATGGCATTGCCAATCCTTTACAACAATGATTGCATTTCCCTTTTGGAATAAACAAAGAGAATTGAATTGTTTGTTTAAGAAAAGTTTGAGAAGTGCATTTTCAATAGTATCAATTTTTTTTGCAATTAGCCTTTTATTCTGCAAACATCTACCAAGTACATACCAAGAGTTAGATGTGGACAGACACAAAAAGAAAAACTAAGATCTTTATCAATGGGGAGCTTACTTTTTCAGATGGAGGAGAAAGATGATGACTAGGTAATTGTATGAAAATTTGGTTTCATATAATGTTGTGGTGAGTACAAACTATTGTGGAAGCAACTTTTTATTTATGGTATCTAGGACTCTAGAACAGTTAAATAAAATAAACAAGTACTACCTTACTTCTTCCATCTGCCTGGAATAAGGTAAATTGTTTCTTTTTGATAAGATTCAGCTTCAACATCAAATCCTCAGAAGATATAACCCCTATAAAAATATTATTGCTTTGTCATTTTATCCTTCCACCATATTTTAATTCTCCACCTAGCTGTCTTGCTTATTTACTTGTTAATTATTTATATTTTTGTCCTAGTCTTTACCACTGGCTTCCCAGAGTTTAGATCAGAATTAGGCACATAATATTTATTCAATTAATATTTATAAATCAGTTGAACAGAAGACAAATGGCTAACAAACATATGAAAAAATGCTCATCATCCCTAATTATTAGAGAAATGCAAATCAAAACCACCTTAAGATATCATCTAACCCCAGTAAGAATGGCCTACATCACAAAATCCCAAAACTGCAGATGCTAGCGTGGATGTGGAGAGAAGGGAACACTTTGATACTGCTGGTGGGACTGCAAACTAATTCTTTTTGAAGGAAAGTATGGAGAACCCTCAAAGAATTTAAACTAGACCTCCCATTTGATCCTGCAATCCCATTACTGGGCATCTACCCAAAAGAAAAAAAAAAATATTTTTACCCTAAGGACACTTGTACTAAACTGTTTATCTCAGCCCAATTTACAATCACCAAAATGTGGAAACAGCCTAAATGCCCACCAACCCAGGAATGGGTGAACAAGCTGTGGTATATGTATACCATTTTAGGCATTCAAAAAGATGGAGACTTTACGTCTTTTGTATTAACCTGGGTGGAAGTGGAACACATTATTCTTAGTAAAGCATCACAAGAATGGAGAAGCATGAATCCTATGTACTCAATTCTGATATGAGGACAATTAATGACCTAGTGCAGGGTGGGGGGTGGGGGAGGGGGAGAGGAGAGAAACGGAAGGAGAGAGGGAGTGTGGGGGGGTGTCGCAGTGTGTGCCACACCTTTTAGGGGCAAGACACAATTACCAGAGGAACTTTACCTAAAAAATGCAATCAATGTAACCTGGTTCTTTGTACCCTCAATGAATCCCCAACAATAAAAATAATAATAATGACATATAAATATAGTTCACTTGAATATAAGTCTGAGTAGTAATTTTTTTAAAACATAACATCAATTCAGCCATATAGCCTTTGTAACCTTTTTAAAAAGCCATTTTTTTTCTTTTAAAAGCCTAAATAATAATCCCTTTTTTTGCATAAGCTACATTTTCTTTATTCATTCATCTTCTGATGGGCGTTTAGGTTACTTCCATGTATTGGATTTTACAAATAATTCTTGCAATTAACAGGAGAATGAAGATTAGATTTTCCAGATGCTGATTTCAAAATGAAGGCAATCCTGCCATTTGCAAGACGATAGAAAGACCTAGATGACATTATGCTAAAGCAACAGGCCAAGTTCAAAAGGACAAACACTACATGATGCCACTTAGGTGATGACTCTAAAATAGTCCAACTCCTAAAAGCAAAGAGCAGAATGGTGGCTGTCGGGACCTGGGGAGAAGGGGAAATGGGATCATAATGTTTAGAGTATGAAGTTTAGGTTTTACAAGATGAGTCAGTCATAGAGTTCTACTGTGCAAGAACACTTCTATAGTTAGCTATACTGTATTGTATATTTGCAAATATGCTAATGGGGTAAGTCATATTTTAATTGTTGTTATGACAAACTAATAGTGGCCAAAAAGTTGAAAGAAAACTCTTAAATTTGATGCATAGATTATGGTGATGATTTCAAGGGCATATCTTAACCAAGATGTATGCATTAAATATGTACAGTTTTTAGTATGTCAATCATACTTCAACAACATAGTTCAATAATCAATTTAAAAAAATAACCACAACTGGTTCAAGACAGTCACCTCTGCTTTTTTTCCTGCCCAACACTCATTTAAGCTGGTTATGGCAATATCATTATGTTTATCCCTGGGCGATGACATCTTGTTCAATTTCAATTTAGATGTTCTCATTGTGAACCAGCTGGAGAATGAAATCAATGCTTAGGGAAGCACACACACAGGACGGTGTCCTGATAGGAGCGTTTCAGGACCTGGATTCAGTCCTATCTAAGCTAGACTTCCCCTAAGGACTTTTTCATTGTGTCAGCCAATTTAAATAAGGCTTATATCAGTTACAAATGAAAGAGTTTTATTACTAATAATCTATCACTTTGTTGACCAATGAATCATAATAACTGTTGCCCTTGGAAGAGTGCCATGGTGTCACAGCTCACAGCAACCTCAAACTCTTGAGCTTAAGTGATTCTCTTGCCTAAGCCTCCCAAGTAGCTGGGACTACAGGCACCTGCCACAATGCCTGGCTATTTTTTTGTTGTAGTTGCCATTGTTGTTTGGCAGGCTGGGTTGGAACCCACCAGGGCTGGTCCTACTCAGAGGCACTGAGTGACCGGGGTCCTACTCAGAGGCACTGAGCCTCTAGCATCATTTTTCATTGTGACATTTCAGCTTCAATTCTCCTAATAATTGCTTAATTTTAGTTCTGTTTCTAAGCTCAATTTCATAAGAGAGAGAGAATCTGGTGGGCACAACATACTTTGTTTTCTATAAGGGTCTAAGATTATGTGTATAGGTTATTGGTTGGCTGTATTTGGGTGAGGCGACCATACTTTTCCCATTTACTAAGGAGATGAGAAGAATAGACATTTATGATATGGAATAAAATTTGACTACCGAAGGGGATATCGGAGAGAAAAGAGTCCCTTGTGTAAAGACAATGAGCAGGGCAGGCAAGGTTGCATTCAATGATAATATTGGTACATGGAGGCAACATAATAGGCACTCACGTAATGATCACTGCCATGGCTGTCTGTGCTTGTTATAAGGAATGTTCAGCTATTACCACAAAGTAAACACTTAAATAAATTAAGGCACTGACATAGAGATTTTCATGCTGTTTCTCACTTGAGCTGATGCTTTGCTCAAGTTGAGTAAACAAATGGTAGTCGCTATTTTTTCTTTTTTTACCAGATTTTTCTTACTTTCAGTCCAAACACCTCTTTCTATTGGTAGGCATAGAGCCAAAGCTGAGGGAAAATTAGAGCCATTATTTCACTAATGGGAAACTCTACATTTGCCAGAACTTCCTTTCATGATAATACTGTATAAAGAACTTCCACACAGGTATGGTGGCAGATTTAATATTTTGCTCTTTTAAAGCAGGCATTTTTTTTTTTTTTTAATTTATTAAATAATAGCTGTGCAATCATGGGGTACAATGTGCTGGTTTTATATACAATTTGAAATATTTTCATCAAACTGCTTAACAAAGCAGGCATTTTTTTTTCTCTTACTTAGTAGATAAGGAAATTGTATTTTATAGAATTTCTTTGATCTAGTGGTATGACTAATGCTACTCTGCCTATTTCTTTTTATTTTGGAAAGACACTCTAAGTAAAGTTTTCATTCCTAGGTCAGGGATTCTAGGCATGATCCTGCTTCTTCAGTTTGTTACCTGTAACATGTAACCAATGACTGAAGCTGATACACTTCTTCAGTATGCCATTATGCAATATACTATATTTAGTTTTAATATTCATAATTTTAAAGGAAACAGAAATTATAAACACTAATTTCTACAACACTGAACATATTTTTGTCAGTTATAAATTAATCATTATAAAATAAAAGTTGATCTTCTAGGATATATTTCTGTAATATAAGATTTTCAGGAATGTGTTAGATAGCTGGAGGTAAAGGAGGGCTAATTTATAACTTATGTAATATATAATTTATAACTTATAATTTATTGTGGAATCGAATCACATAATATACACCAACTGTAGTTCTTTACTGATGGGAAGAGGGGATTTCCTATGCCTAATAGCCAAATTCTTTGCATGATTTTTTGCAGAAGACAAAAAAGCGCTGATGGTCTTATTCCAATAATTAAAACATCAATTTTCTCTATGTACACTGGTCTCTTGTATTCCTAGCACTGAAGTCTGAATAATGACCTTATTTGGATTTGTGAGGAAGAGACATCCACAGGGGATGTAACTTAGGCTTAGAGACCTAAGGTAGTAACATTGCTGCAGAGACCTGGATCCCCAGCTGTACAAGATAGACAAATTTGGTAAGTTACGCAGACCATGTAGAGCAACGATTTTTCATAAGCTATTCATCCTTAAGTGGCTTTAGTCAGAGAAAAGAGCAATTCATGCCATCTGCTGACATGAGAGGATGTATGACCAGAAAGCTACAGTGTAAAATAAATCACATGTACCACCAAGGATACATACAGGCTGCCAAGTGGCAGAAGAAAGAGGCTTCCTTCTTTGTAGGAATGAACTTGGCTTTTTGGCTATATTAGAGGGAACCACTGATAGGTAGATTCTAGAGAGAGAGAGGTAAAGATATTAAAAAAAAAAGAAAGGAAAGAAAGTAATACCAAGTGCATGGTGTGGGTACTTCCCTAGTACAGGTGAGTAGAGAAGAGAACACCAGAGACCTATGCAGGCAATTTCCTTCATGCATGAGGCCTTTCCAAAAGCAGTGGTCCTGTCTTCAAGCAAATGTGGCCCCCCTATGTCTGGAATTGAACAAGAGAGGCTAGCATTCTCTGCTTTAGGTGATGGTGCAGAGGGAGGTGGACGCGTTGATAGAGATCACTTCCTGACCTCCACACGACCAGTATGTGAAGTAACATGCCAGCCCCATAGTCTTGAAGCTTCCCAAATCAAAGCACTAGTGCCTGTCTCATGTATGAAGTTCTAGCTCACAATCTAGGAAAAAGATCAAGAGTTAGAAATGATTTGCACACATCACCCACAACTTCCATATGTGTATGTGTGTATGTGTACAGTATGTGTAGCTTAATGTATTGAGTGATCATATTCCCACATATTACCTAAAATTATAATGCATGCTGAAGAAAGTTACCTTTTCAAACAATTAGGAATTAGAGTTCTTCCACTTTGTCCTGGTATATAGGAAAAAGAGTCTCATACTGGCAAAAATGTGAGAACGTGTATGAACACTATAACTAGAATACCTATTTGTAACATAAACCAAAATATCAATTAATATTGGGACCTTGTTGAGTAAAAAGCAGCTCATAGACACAATAAAAAAAATAGTCACCTATAGCGAGAGGAATGAGAAATATCTCTACGTATTACAACAAAATGACTACCAGGAAATATTCTGAAGTGAAGTAAGGAGAATAAAGCTATGTTTATTAACCTACATTTTTATCTAAGAGTGGAAGAAATGAATACATATGCATGTTTATTTATGTACCTTAATGGAAATATAAGCCTTGTAATATGAAAACTGTTATCTGAAGGGGAAACAAAAAATACATAGGGGAACAGAAACGCGAGTTGTTTTCTGCTGTTTTCTTTTTATATTTCACGTTAGAACTCTAAATTGTTTTCATCAATATAAAACTAATTTACATTAAAAAATCTCTGAAACCAAAAGTTAGATGAAACAAGTAAACCTGAATATGCAGTTGGTAGAATAAAACACAGATAATGAAAGGAATCATCAGCCAATTGTATGGCCTCCTTACTAAACAAAATTGAGAACATTTGGGCATCAATTAGGACAATAATTGCAATCAATTGAAGCACATCCTATGTTCTGTCTCAGGAATGGGAGACAAAAGAATAACCATGAACTGATAATTTTTAAAGCTGGTATAGTGTTTCGATATACTATTCTTTTTACATCTTTGTACATTTGAAATATTCTACAATAAAGCCAAAAGGGAAAAGAAAAGAAACGCAATTTACATTTGCAAAGAAAAACAAATGCTACTTCTCATCATGGTGTTGTGTTACAGAGTTGCGTATTAACCACAAGTGACTTCTCTCACCCAAACAGAAGTGAAAAGACAAGATAAAAGGATCTGTCAAGCAGATTTCTTTTCTATTTTGATTCCACAAATCATTACAAGAGATAAACTGTTAAATTAAGACATGTATAATGCTAGGATTGTTTTATTTCTCAACTCAGACATGGAAAGCAAAACTTGAGTTGCAGGCATATGGTTATGAGGGAAGGGTCAGGAAAAGGGTTTTCCTAATGCTCTGCTGTGAAGCAAGTAAGAGTTACACCAGCCAATAGGCCAGCCATTGGACACATAAGCCTCTTAAATTAAAAATAATTAAAATTAGGATGGCTCATCCCTGTAATTCTGACACTTCTGGAGGCCAAGGCAGTTGGATTACTTGAACCCAGGAGTTTAACAGCAGTATAGGCAACACAGCAGGACCTGTCTCCACTAAAAAAATAAAAAATGATCCAGGCTTGGTGGTACACATTTATACTCCCAGCTACTCAGGAGGCTGAGATGGAAGGATTGTTTGAGCCCAGGAGGTCAAGGTTACAGTGAGCTATGAATTCCACTACTGCACTCCAGTCTGAGAGACAGAAGGATACCTTGTAGCAGAAAATAATAATAATAATATTAATGTTTCCCCTGTCTCAGTGGCTACATTTCAACTGCTCCACTGCCATCTGTATATAATGGTTACTTTACTGGATCGTGCTGATATGAATATTTTCATCATTACTGAAAGTTCTAATGGCTAGAATTTATCCAGAGGTAGTCTCCCTGGATCAAAATCTCAGCTCTACTCATCACGGATCGCGTCAACTTTCTGTTCTTTCATTTCCTAATTTTTTCAAATGGCATTAAAAATAGTACAGCCTCCCTCTAGAATTGCAGTAAGGATTAAGCAGAAGGCATTTAGAACCATACCTGTACAATGTAAAAACGTTGATAAATGTTGTTTCTTTCAAACTATTCCTTGAAATAGCCATTAGATGGATCAGACAGCTTTGCCTCTGGTTATATCACACACAAACCATTTTGGTAATAAAGCATTCTGCACATTGGTTAACTGGTTTAGAATGTTGACAAACTCAGAGCTCTAAATATAGTCTTCAAAATGGGACAAACCCACAAAACTCTTTGCTTAGATTCTTGTGATGCATTACTTCACTTAGCTTTTGTGGGTGAAACTTTCTGTCTCTTTTGTAGGCACCATTATTTTTAATTTCTAGAGTATCTGGGAGATCCTTCACAGTATGGCAGGCAGATTAATGCTCCCCCAAATACATTTGTGTTATAATCAATGGAACTTGTGGCTATGTCATAAGACTAAAAAAAAATGCATGCAAAGGCAATTAAGTTTACAGACTTAAAAATAGGATCCTTTGGATGGGCCCAATGTATTCATGTGTCCTTAAAGGGAGAAGAGAGAGACAGGTAGGTCTGTGAATGTTTGATAAAATGGATGTTGAGGGTGGCAAGATGATTTGAACCATGAGAGGAACTCCGTGAGCTGCTTCTGGCTTTGAATATAGAGGAAGGGGCCTCCAACCAAGACATGAAGAAGCCTCTCTAGAAACTGGATACTGCCCCCTGCTGACAGCAAGTAAAAAAATAGGGATGGTAGTTCTGCAACTGATAAAAATTGAATTCTGTCACCAATCTGAATGAGGAGGGAATCAGATTCTCCCCTATAGTACTCCAGAAAAAAAAGAAAATCATCTTTGCTACCATTTTTAAATTACTCCCCATTTTAAGACTGGTATTACTATTTTGATATATATATATATATATATATTATATGTGTATATATATATATTTCTGATTTATATATATAATTGAAGGGTAAGAAATTTGTATTATTTTAAGCCATTAAATTTATAATAATTAGTTTTGGCAGTAATAGAAAGCTAATACAATCGAAATACTAGAAAATGCATCTAAGGTCCTGTGTCACTTTCACGTATCATGACAGCAGAGTATAAATATTTTATCAGTTAACATCCTCAAATTGAACTTGGAAACAATGTTGAGACTGAAGATAACATAATCTTTACATTATGAGGGAAAAATATATATTTGGAATGATACATGAATTGAGAAAAAAGGATGCTGATTAATATTCCCTCAAATGAAAAACACTGAATCACTCACGACAAAGACAGAATAATTTTTTAAATATGCATCACAATTCAATTCTGTCTGTAGATGTAGAAAAGGCAACTGCACCTTATTTCATTATAACTAATTTAGCAATAGAAATGTTCCCTAATCCTATCAATTAATCTCTTTCTATTATCTTTTAAAGAGCCATTTTTTTATGGCTATAAAATTATTTTAATCAATGCAAAAAAATAAAGCTTTGATGTTTTAGGCTTTAACAAATAGTTATTTAACTTGTATGAAGCAAAAATGCTAACATTGAAAAATTTTGCATGGATATTAGGTGCGAGATAATGTAAGCATTTTTTTTTTTTTTATTAAATCTTAGCTATATACATTAATGCAATTGTGGGGTACCATGTCCTAGTTTTATATACAATTTGAAATAAGCATTTTAATATGAATAAACCACATAATCCTCAGTACAACTGCATGAAGTGGACACGATTGCCTGCTATATATTGACAATCATGTTACAGATTTTTCTTTGTTATTTCACTCCATTATCATAATTATGCATAATATTTTTAGAAAAAATGTCCATGCATGTCACAAGTAAAACAGAATGCAAAAGATTAGAACAAATAAGAATTTTGTGAGAAAAAAGTATCAGTGGTTTCTAGTGTTTTGAATTTTGGAATTTTGGCTGTTGGTGGAGTAGGGATGGTGTGGGAGAGTGAACAGAGTCACAGAATTAAGTTTTTATTTTGTATCTTAATATAAGAGAAACAAATTTACTATAATATAACAAGGTAACAGGTAATGTCCTAAAGGAACTGCCCCAAATAAAAGTATTGAAATTTAATAGTTAAGTCAGTTTCTTATAAGTTTTGATACATGTCATTTTATCCTTCAACTGCATAAGGATTTCATGTGCAATTGAGCTGTTAGTTCCCCAACTGTCACCTCCATTTATGTGAAGTCTTCATTTCTAAAGCTCTTTCATTGTATTGTGGGATAATTTCCATGTGAGTTGCAGTGATTAACATTTTATGTCTGTACCTTCAACATGACTGTTCTAGCATTTCAGACAGCTGAAACTGGACTTTCTTATGAGATTTAGCAACTTATTGCTTCTATAATTTAAGACTGCAGGCATGCTTCTAGAAGATACGGGGCTTGTGAAATTTGTTCAAGTTGTAATTTAAAAGTAAGTTGTCTAATTGTATTGTTTGTAAGAATCTTCTTCCCCTACGACTTGGAAAATATTTTTTGGTTATATATATAATTGAATATTTTTTTACTTAGGAAGGATTTTGGAGGCAAAAATCAGATGTCATGATCCAAAAACAGATGCAAAACAATTTTATAGAAAAGAAATAGGAGCAGATGGTATAACTAAGTCTAATAGTGAAAGCATATATAGAGAATGGGAGAAGAGGATATTAAATTGTGAAGTGAAATGATGCTTCTGTGTATCTACCCTTTGAGTATTAGACATTAGAAATTTATCAGAGGTTAATATTTTACTTTTATTGACTTTTTTTGGTGGTATTTCAGGTTTCTCTCTCTGTGTGCGTGTTGCTTACCATTCAGTGGAGGGAGCTTTAATATTTTTTTTTCTTTCATTTGCTTCTTTTCAAGGAGTTATAATATTTTTTAGTTCACTATAAATGCTAAATATTTTTATTTTTATATTTTTATTTAGCATTTAAATAGCAGAACTAGGCCCCACACCCATGTCCTTTTTATCCCAAACTAATATCTCCTGTACCATACTGTCAAGAGGTTGATGTGGCCATGGAAGAGCATTCAGATAAAATCTCAGGTGCTATACTACAACATAATCCTGGGGAGCTGTAAAACCACACAACTGACATTATTATAGTGGCTGATAGTAGAAACTCACTCTTATTTATTCCTTTTTAGAGCCTTTAACTTGTTCTAATTCTTTACAATTAAAACTCTATGGAAAGTTATTAATACCAGATAATACTTTCTCTTGACTTTTCAAAGTTTTGCTTACCCAAATGATTCTTTCTTGTAGGGTGGAAGGGATAAAAATCACTAAAACCGTGGGGATTTCCTTGGCGTATGATGCAGTCTTCCTCAAGTGAAACAAAGGAGCATGGTTTGTTTGTTTGTTTTGTAGAGACAGAGTCTCACATTATCACCCTGGGTAGAGGGCCGTGGCATCACACAGCTCACAGCAACCTCCAACTCCTGGGCTTAGGCGATTCTCTTGCCTCAGCCTCCTGAGTAGCTGGGACTACAGGCGCCCGCCACAACACCCGGCTATTTTTTTGTTGTAGTTTGGCTGGGGCTGGATTTAAACCTACCACCCTTGGTACATGGTGCTGGGGCCCTACCCACTGAGCCACAGGTGCTGCCCGGGAGCATGGTTTTCATATAGAACAATCCAAATAAAAGACAGAATCTGTGCCCCTGCAAAATGGAGATGCTCAGGATTAATATCTAAACTAGCATTTGTACAGGGAGTCAAGTAGAAGAAAGAGGAGCAGCTGTGAGAAGGGCCCCACACTACCTGTCACGCTTAGAACTGTGTATCAGATGGCTGCAAAGTTCAACTCAAGACACTAGTTAAGTAGGCGGCCCTGTAACTCAGGAACTTATTTCCCTCATCCAGGGACAATAATAGTGCCCGCTATATTGGGTTCTTGTAGGGAATAACTGAGTAATTACGAAGTATTACCTAGATCGCACCACATAATATATGTTAATTAAATTTTGGCATTCCCCAAGACATGTGCAGTCCTGTGTGAATCTGCATGTTTGTTTTTAGACTAGGAGGAATCCTGAAGCCTAGTCTCTTGGCTTTCACTGTGTATTTCTAGAATATAGTCTCCATCGTATATCAGTAAGTTGACTTTCACATGCAAGCCACTGTTATGAGCCCATCTGGTTCATGTCCTGCTGACATCTACAGCACAATGACAGTATCACACAAGATGAATGTCTCAAAGCAGGAATGTGAACGCAGTAGGCAATGCTGGCACTCCAGATGTACTGGGGATTACATCATATAATAATCACATGGATTTGATAAAACCCTTGTCCAAATCAAGGACAACTGATGTCATTAATCTATAAAGCATTAGATTAATTCTTTAATTAATTAATTAATACTTTATTAATCTATAAAGCATTTTAGATGTGGCAAAATTAACATGTGGACCACCATTACCTCTTTAATAGAACCAAGTAGTAACTACCGTCCTTTTTTTTTTTTTTTTTTTTTGCAGTTTCTGGCCGGGGCTGGGTTTGAACCCACCACCTCCAGCATATGGGGCCTGTACCCTACTCCTTTGAGCCACAGGCAATGCCCCATAACTACTGTTCTTAAGGCAATAGCAGTTGATGACTACTTGAATCAGCTGTGGCTGAAAGGAAACCAAGGCGTTGTATCTACTCTGGCAGTGGAGAGTGAAGAACATGGCCCTCCCTGTTTGATGATTGTTCTGGTGATTGAGTGAGACCATCAGTAATAACACAGGGCTGCCTCCTTCCTGGTCCTCAGAGCTGAAAGTATCCCTATTAAACTGGAGAACTGTGCGTGCTCTGTTTTCATTACAGTGGGGCCTGCTCTTGCCAAAAGGGAATTTTCCTTAATTAATGAGAAAGTGCTCCTTCCCAGTGCTACACAATGAGACCACCGCAATGCATGTTTCTTGACCAAGGGCAGTCCACCTCTGAATACTGGACTGTGCAGCTGTGACAGAAAGGCAGTTTAGAGTAATTGGGAAGATAGTTACAGAACAAACCACTAGCAAATATTGGCTGCCAGGTATTTTTTCAATTATCTTGGGAGTGTTATTTCACTTCTCCAAATCTTGGTTTCCTTCTCTGCAAACATAGACATATCAATACCTATCTCATAAAAGCATTCTTAGGATTAATAAAAGAAAGGCTAGGGTCTTAGCACAATGTTTGAGTTATATTTGCTACGTACTAAGTGGTAACTATTTATTATTTGTCATTTTTATTAGATTCAATGGTGAAAATTATATATTCTCATGAAATACATACCCAAGAGAAAAATGATGAAAAAATTATTCATTATTCATCATGGGTCAATACCAAACACTTAATATCTTCTGCCTAGACTGCTGAACAGTAGCTTCATAAAAGCTCATGAAATGTTGAGGCAATACTTAGACTCCTTGAAATCAAGGACCATGATTGACAATGATATCAGCCACGGGGAAAAGAAGGTGGGATGAGGGAACACACATCAGCAAAACTCCATCCCTAACTAAGATTAACAAAAACAGGCTTCTATTTTACTGGGATGAAAGCAACTCAAACCTGAATCTGTTTAATATTGTCTTTATGCAGTACCTCTCTCTGATAATTGTGGTGTCATCAGTATCAAATCCTGCATTTTTATTTTGAGAAATAAATTATTTTGGAGGATTTCTGTGTGTGATTCAAGCCAAGATGGTGGTTTTCAGTTTGAGAAACATTTTTAAAAAATAGTTCAACCAAAATGTCTTAATCACTTTTTAAACTTACCTTGAATAATCTTTTAAAATCCAGAGTAAATGATGGTAATTTTATACTTGTGACTGCAGCACGTCAGTAGCAAGCTGGTTTGGAAGGGAAAGGTTTTCAGAGTTTGGAGACTTATCTTGTTCACAATCGATTTACAAATTAATCGTTTTCGCATGTCAGAATGCTAGAGCTTCTTAAATATTAGGTACGTTCAATGGATAAAAGCGCAGAACTAATTTATACTTATTAGCTTTTCTAGTGAGAGATTAATTGTTATAATATAGATCAATTTCACATTTAAAAGAAAAACCTGTCTTGGTGATTGTGACACACACAGCCATTCCCCAGATATTCTCTCTTGATGTTTTGGGGGCTTGGAAAATGACGCCCCAAAGTTGAGACCCTTAGCGTGCTGCATACTATAGACAGCCCTTAAACATGGTTGGGAAGCCTCAGAAGGAGTCTCAGAAGCAAGTCTTTCCAAACGTCTCCTGCCTTCCTATCTTCTGACCCCCCTGCCCCAAAACTAGTCATAAAGACTTTTTAGGTCACTCTCTCCTTCTCATTTTTTTTCTCTTTGAACAGAGATCTCTTTCTGGGTTTCTCCCCCTCAGGCCACTACCATCAGACCATCCCCTCTGTTCAATCGCATCCTACAGGGCTATCTATTCTTCATTGAAGCACAAAGGGAACTTTCCCTGGGTCTTTGGGTCATTGCTTATAAAGGCTCTAATGTCATTTAAAACTTTGTTTCAATAAATATGCTTTTCTCTTGTTAATCTGTCTTTTAATATAGGTAAGGAAATGCATTACATTCTCCTGCCTGTAGAAAGTGGTATACACAATAGGAAAACAGAAGTGAAGGTCTGTTCACTTAATTCTTTTCTAAGACACTAAACATGTTCTATCAGGGTTTGTGTGTGTGCGTGTGTGTGCTTGCATGTTTCTTTCAGGAAAATGAATCAGAGAGAAACACAAGTTTATTTGTTTTTTAGCCATTCAAAGATTTACACTATTTATATTCTGCCTTGCTTTATTATACAACCTTTTATTATAAAAATATAAGAATTTTCACAGAAAACAATTACAGAAAATGCACACTTGAACCAGAACAAGGAACTCCCCTTATCTTTCATGGGGCACTTTTTAATTTTTCTCTGCTTCTGTCTATTCCATTTTTTTGCCTTTCAATGTCGACCAACTTCTTCTTCTTAAGTATACAGGATGGCAGAAAATAGTTCTACCAGTTGCAGCAACTGAGATCAAGACTCCACCTCTGTTCAAATTCCTGGTAAAAGAGCTGTGCACCAGTTTTGCCCCGTCTCTGGCTTTGCTCTTCTGGCTCACCATTTGAAATTTAATCTGCTGCCCAACTCAGAGGTGCAGCTTGAGGGACAGGGACTATCAGATTGTTAGAGGATAAGTTTTCTTTAAAAGAATGGATGTTGGGTGGCACCTGTGGCTCAAAGGAGTAAGGCGCTGACCCCATATACCAGAGGTGGCAGGTTCAAACCCAGCCCCGGCCAAAAACTGAAAAAAAAAAAAAAAAAGAAAAGATAAAAAAGAAGAACGGACATTGACAGACTCTTCCTCCAAACACATGGGCTTTTCTGTGCATAGTTGCTTTCCTCCTGACAATTCAGTCCCTGTTGTGAACATGGCTATTTCTTCCATGTGCCATTGCTTCTACACAGGCTTTCTATTGTTAGAGCATCTTTGCCTTTTTTGGTTGCTTGTTATAAACTTGTATTTGTAAAACTATAATATCCCCTAAATGTTCATCCTCATGTCTCATTCATCTTGTAGTCTTAATTTCTCAAGAAGTCTTTACTTTCTCTTTCTCTACATACCACTCTCCTAATACACACTAACGCACACAAGTATTAATGTCCTGCTCCCCAGAGCAAAAGAATAATAAATAATAAACTGAAAATTCAAGCACAGCATAAGTAAATTATAATGTGTCATTGACAAAAGTGAGTGTGATCTAAAGAGATTAAAAAATAATAATAATAATTTACTGTTTAGTTTTTCCGAATTTGGGGTTCTGGACTTCAGATATCAGTTTCTGCTGAGTGAAGTTGAAAATAATCATAAAGCTATGATTCAGAAAATTTATGTTCATTATGTTGGAAAATTATGACAGCAAAAAATCTATAAAAATAAAAGCAATGATGGCACGTGGACCTAGTCATAGCAGAAAGTCCTTGAAGAATGAACCTGAGCCCTGGATTCTGAGTCTCCTGGACAGTGACAGCTGTGACGTACAGCCTGTGACTTGATCAGTTTTATCTCTAGGAAACACAGTATTAAAGAAAGGATATGAGCCATGACATAGCAATAAGTCACTAAAGCCTGAGGCTGAAGCTTCAATATGTAAATCTATAAACTCTTTAATATAACTACACAATAAAACTAGAATTATACACAAGGCAATTATTTGGAGTGGCCATTTTCGGACAGCTGAAGGACATCGAAGTTTATTTGAATTTGAAGCATATGCTTTGCAGTGAGTTTGGTGGATTGAAATTGTCAGTAACTCCCTGTGTAGTAGATTGTACAAATGGTTTTCCTAAGGGTTTCAGACACTGAAGGTTTTCTATGTGTTTCTCTTGAACAGGCAGCTTTCAAAATACTACATGAAGATGATAGGAGGTTCCTAACTTGGTCAAATGGCCATGATCTAAACTCCAGGCTGAATGGAATACGGCAATTATCCACCATCTCTCCCCTGTCTTCATAAATCTTGCTCTCTGGAACTTCCATCCATCTTCAGAAAAACCTGGGACACAGATAAAATCAATTCATTTCCAAATTAAAATGCACCACCGACCAGCCCTGTAGTAGAATGCAAATTAGATATTTGATTTTTATTGGGTAACTTTGAAAATTTACATATGCCCTTGTATATCTAATTTTTTTTTTTTTTTTTTTTTTTTTTTTGACAGAAGGTCTCACTCTGTCACCCATGCTAAGGTGCACTGGCATGATTGTCGCTCACTCCAGCCTTAAACTCTTTATCACAAGTGATCCTTCTAACTCAAGTTTTCCAAGTACCTGAGTCAGGCCTGGGATACATATTTTTTTTTGTAGAAATGGAGTCTCATTATGTTGTCTAGGCTGATCTTAAACTTCTGGCTTCAAGAAATCCTCCAGCTGGGCAGTGCCTGTGGCTCGAGGAATATAATGCCAGCCCCATATACCGAAGGTGATGGGTTCAAACCTGGCCCCTGACCCCAGCCAAAAACTGCAAAAAAAAAAAAAAAAAAGAAAGAAATCCTCCAGCTTAGGCCTCTCAATGTTATGAAATTATAAGCATGAACCATGGCACCCTGACTTTTAGATAATTTAAAAAAAACATAATTGAGGGCAAATATTTTGAAATTTATGTGTTGATATTTCTAAATTTTACTTGAGACACTATAGATTTATTCTGTTGGCAGTTAAGGATAAATTTGACTTCTTTGACTCTTTCATTTTTAATATTTAAAAAAGTTAACTTTTACTATATACTGGGGGTAAAAAAAAAAAAAAATAGGAAGACCCTATCTTAATTTTAAAAAGCAAACATGTTCCTAGGATAGACAGAAGCATAGATTTTCAAGTTTAAAAATGCTAGTAGTATTTGCCAGGTCATTTACAGGGTGATAGAAACCCCTTTCCAATCCAATTTTTCTGCCACTTGCATACTCCCCAGCTCTTATTTTATTTTGGGCAGGAAAGAGATTGGTGGATCACTTGTAATTATCCCACAGTTTTAAAAGAGAAAAATATAAATATGAACTCACCAGATGATTTTAGTATCTATTTTAGGTTACATGAAATAATTAAAATGTTTTTGTTTATACATTTTTTGAATGCGATACTTCTTGAAGCCATCTCCACGCTGACGTCCAGGCTTCCTCTTGCACGTCCCACAGTCAAAATGATTTCTCTCCTTTCACCTTTCTCATTTTTTCTTCTGCAAACCATACAATCCTTTGTGGGTGTTATTTCACCTTGCATTACAAAATGCATCTTCCCCTCTAGCCTTCCCAGTGTCAGAAGACGATGGTCTTCCCCTCTTCCTTAAATTTCTGTTCCTCACACTGCCCACAAGCTGAGTGATGAAATTTCTTCTGTAAGACAGGTGTGTCTGCGTTTTTTTTCTCTGCTCTCCTTCTTATGTAATGAGTAAAGGATGTAGCTGTTCACAACTGCCAATTTCATCAGCCAGAGAACATTTTTTCCCACCATTTGTGGGACCTTCTTGTAAATCCTCACCGTCCACAGTACTGATCAGCTTTACCCACTCTTCTCATAAACTTTGTATGTTCTAAAGCAACTGTCGATTTTTTAAACTGAACAGGCAGCGTCTTCCTATAACTAGGGATCATGTGTGTTTGATCAATGACTGCACGCAGGGTTGCCGCTAACCCCTTGTCGTGGAGTGGGAGGCACATCCTTTTCATATCACAATGACAGGCACATAATTCATATCCTGAAGTTTCTTCTTTTTCAGATCACTTGGAAAATCCTTCCTAGAAGTCATAACTATTTCCATTATGTGTATTTTCATTTATGCAATTTCCGAGCTCTAGACACCTCCCGATATTGGACTGGAACCAGAAAATCACTGCGTCTGACAAAGAATCAGAAATTTTTTTTTTTCAATTATTATTCGCATTTAATAAGTGTCATCTTTTTCTTTACTGATTTTTGAAAATTTCAAATTAATATGAAAGCACAAATGTTTAGGTTACATTGCTTTCAATTATAAGGTAAAGTTCAAATTGTAGCTGTGCCCTTCACCCATGGGGTGTGCTGAGCACCCTCACACTGTGCACATTAGGTGAGACCCCACCAATCACCCTCCCTCCTCCCCTCCCATCCCCCTGCTCTCCCCTGCCCCTTGCTAGACTATATTTGTGCTTTAACATTCATGTGGGCATGTAGTTGATTTCATAGGAGTATTGAGTACATTGGCACTTTTTCTTCCATTCTTGAGATACTTTACTAGGAATAATGTGTTTCAACTCCATGCAGGTAAACACAAAAGATGTAAAGTCTCCATCTTCTTTTATGGCTGAATAGTTCTCCATGGTACACATAGACTGATCCTGGCCTGGATGTGGAGGGAAGGGGACACTTTAACACTGCTGGTGGGATTGTAAACTACTACAACCTTTATGGAAAGAAGTACAGAGAATTCTTAAAGATCTAAAAGTCAGTCTTCCCTTTGATCCCGCAATCCCATTACCATCTAACCCAGAAGAACAAAAATCATTTTACTACAAGGACATTTGCATCCAGAGTGTTTATTGCAGCTCAATTCATAATTGCTAGCTGGCAGAAAGGTTTTTTAAATGCTATTAACAAAGAACCAAGTACAGAGACTGACCAGTGAAGATGCTGGTCCTAGAGTTGAAGAAGCACCTGGATGCCTCCAATTTTAATAAGAATTGACCCTCCACTTGCTACATTGATCACAGGGAACAGATAGCTTCATGGGGGTGGGTGGGATAGCCAGGGTGACAGGACATTCAGAAAGTTTAAGGTGTTGTGTATTTACCAAGAAGTATGTAAGTAATTCAGTATTTTAATAAATGATAAAACCAGGCTGGCTTATCCAAGTTCAATGTTGATGTGTTACATAAATTGGTGATATTGGAATTGAGGGTTCTCTAGGAGTCTCTGTCCGTATGTGTGTGTGTGTGATTATGCTTACATTTATATAAACATATTTGATGTGGAAAATGAACACCAAGAAAAAACAAATAAATAAAAGCATTGGAGCCGTCAGGAGGATGCTCTCACATAGATCATATGAAAGAATGTCTGAGGGGGACGTCAAAGGAGTGTCAAGCAGTTCAGTTAGCAGTGACCAAGTATGACAGAGATTTGGAGGTTAGTCTCTAGGTACAACTAGTTGATAGAAAATCTCATGATTATAGGTGGTGCCTGTGGCTCAAAGGAATAGGGCGCTGGCCCCATATGTCAGAGGTGGTGAGTTCAAACCCAGCCCTGGCCAAAAACTGCAAAAAAGAAAATTCCATGATTAGTTTTTTATTTTCGAACTATAACTCTGGTAGAGATATGAAAGCTAAGTTGACGTTGAGTGTTTTTTTGTTGTTGTTTTTTTTTAATTTCAAAGTATTTTTTTTTTTTTTTTTTAAGTTAATAGGTCAGGAAAACTTACTAGAACAGGTAACCAAATACCTAGTACTTCTTTTCTATACATAAAGGGGACAGAGATTTGTTTATAACTTTACTCATTCTCGTATCAATTGTCCCCATGTCTCTCATTCATGAAAACCACAACCTGGAATCAATCCATCTCTCCTTTCCCATTTCTTTTCCATTTCTATGCCATGCCTCATAAACACTGTGAATAAAATAACTACATATTTGGGTACTGGTGCCTATTCATGGTTTCTTTATTAGTCAGTTATTACTGCAATAATCCTGCTTAGCAAACCACCTTAATTTTGGATTGTGTAATAATTCTTCATTTTTAATATTCCTAGCTTTGCAAGCTGAGCACAACCTGGCTGATGTAGGTGAGAAGTCAGCAGGCTGCTGGCTCCAGCTCTGGCCTCAAGATAACTGAGTCTGGCTACAGGCTCTGAGTTAGATTCAGAGCTGCTCTGCAAGGCTCATCCTGTTGGGACCAGTGCTATTTAAGTCTTGTCTTTTAACAAGGAAGGGAACAGACAATGTGCATCCAGGCCAATGCTTACCTCACATTTCCTAGTATTTTATTAGCCAAAGCTGAACGGCGTCACCAGCCAGGCCCAGGTAGTACCTGTGACCCACCATGGGAGAGTATGGCTGTGTTACCTGCTCAAGTGTGTAAGAGCATGATCTTGTTAAAATAGAGTGCAGTACTGGGAGATTTAATGCAATCTACCACAATTGCAATTCTTAACTGGGATGCTAACACTGTTGGAAATTGTTACGCTTCCCTATATATTTCTTTCCCATTCTCCATAGCTACTATTTCAAGCTTCTCTACCTCCTGCGTCCTCTTACCACAACTATTTTCTGTATCTATATTAGCAGTTGACCTTCCTCTCATTTTCCAAAAAAAAATAAAAATAATAATAATAATTTAATTTCCTACCTCCAATCCTAAAAAAGATCTAAATCCCCACCATCTAATCTAAATCCTTTCTACCTTCTTATCTGACACAACCAATGAGACCCTAGGACCTTGGGGCTCTGGCACTTGGTGCTTCCTGTGATGTATTTCTTGGTCTTCCCCTCTCCTACGTTCTCAGCATATCCTTTTTACTAGTTCTTTCTAATCAGTGCTACATACCATCAATACTCTGCTTATTTTATACTCAAAGCTATCTTATCATTAAACACATTTTTACATGGATGGAACTGGAACGTATTATTCTTAGCAAAGTATCTCAGGAATGGAAGAAAAAGTATCCAATGTACTCAGCTCTACTATGAAGCTAATTCATAGCTTTCACACAAAGGCTATAACCCAATTATAGCACAAGAATATGGGGAAAGGGCCAAGGAAGAGGAAGGGAGGGGGAGGTTAGGGTGGAGGGAAGGTAATAGGTGGGGCCACACCTACAGTGCATCTTAGAATGGGTACAGGCAAAACTTACTAAATGTAGAATACAATGTCTACATACAATAACTAAGAAAATGCCATGAAGGCTACGTTGAACAGTGAGATGAGATTATTTCAGATTGTATATGAAACCAGCACATTGTGCCCCTTGATTGCACAAATGTACACAGCTATGATTTAACAATAAAAATAATAAATAAATAAAAAGAAAATAAAGAAGTACCAGGTTGATATCTATATAGTAAAAAAGCAAGAGGAAATTCTTCCCGTACATGTACAGACAACCCACTTAACAGAGTTCTTGCAACAAGAAAATAATCCAATTGAATGTAAGGTCACAGTACAGAGTTAGGATGAAAGAGAAGATGACATGCAATGGAACTATGCTCCAATGGGTAAAGAGAAGCAATTATTAATATATATGGACGTACTTTTAAATAAATTTTATTTTTAGACAGGTGTAGGTTTACAGAAATAATATACAAATAGTGGAGTTTCAATGTATTTCACATCTACCCAATTGTCCCTGTTGTTTAGAATAATCAATGCATAAAATAGCTACCACTCGCTGAACACCTGCTATGTGTCTGCCTTTGTCACCCATGTTAAAAACTTAGAGAAGGAGCTATTGCTATTACCTGAGATTCACAGATAAGATAATTGGGTTACAGAGCGATCAGGGAACTTCCGTAAAATCTGCAACCGTTTTGCAAAGCTGGATTCAGAATTCTAGTATCTCTAACAACCAAAAAATCATGTGCTTTGTAATAGATCTCCAGTGTGCAGAATGCTCTTCTAAAAATAATTTTCTATGTAAAATAACAATTTATTAAATCAACAAAACTTAAATAAACATTGAATCTTCCAGCAAATGTAAACTGAATTATCTTTCTGATGAGATCATAAATGATGACATCATCTTAGAACTCATAAATGTAGTGAGAAAAATTAATGTCGTTAAAGATATTAAAAATTCGGTTCAGTGCCTGTAGCTCAACGGCTAGGGCATCAGCCATATTCATTGGAGCTGGCGCGTTCAAATCCAGCCCAGGCCTGCCAAACAACAATGACAACTACAACCAAAAAGTAGCTGGGTGTTGTGGTGGGCACCTGTAGTCCCAGCTACGTGGGAGGCTGAGGCAAAAGAATCACTTGAGCTCAAGAGTTTGAGGTTGCTGTGAGCTGTAATGGCACAGTGCTCTACCAAGGGCATCATCATAAGACTCTGTCTCAAAAAAAAAAAAAAAGAAAAAAAAATTTAAAAAGTATTTCAAAAACCAACCCCAGGGAAAAATGTCTCTTCAAAGTTACTAACAACGTTTTTAATTTTCAATAGTTGACTGTGAGAGAATATTAAGTTAAGGACATCAAATTAATAAATATATTATAAAAATTCACTGGCATGAGGTCAGGTTCTCATTCATTAACATGTAGTGCATTCATTTTTCTCATTCTTTAATCCTGAGCAGTATTTTCTCACAGTCAACTATTGAAAATTGAAAATGTAGTTATTAACTTTGAAGAGACATTTTTCCCTGGGATTGGTTTTTGAAATATTAAAAAAATATATAAAACCAGCACATTGTACCCCTTGATTGCACTAATGTACACAGCTATGATTTAACAATAAATCATAAATAAGACTCTTTTTTTTGAGACAGAGTCTTAACAGTGTTGCTCAGCTGGTCTCCACCTCCTGACCTCAAGCAACCCTTCCTCCTCTGGGGCTCCCAGATTGCTGGGGTTATAGGCGTGAGCCACCACATCTGGATATCAATATTTTTAAGCTCCTACCAAACAGTGTCACATGAATAATGTACGAAATAACTTTTAATAAAAAGCAAACTAGACATCAAATAATAAAAAGACATAGATCCCTGAGAAATAAGAATTAAAAAACTGAATCCTAGGATTGTCTCTCTCTCTTTCTTTCTTTCCTTCTTTCCTTCTTTCCTTCCTTCCTTCCTTCCTGCCTTCCTTCCTTCCTTCCTTCCTTCCTTCCTTCCTTCCTTCCTTCCTTCCTTCCTTCCTTCCTCTCACTCTGTCACCCTACGTGGAGTGCCATGGCATCAAAGCTCACAGCAACCTCAAACTTTTGATCTCAAGTGATGATACTCTTGCCTCAGCTTCCTCAGTAGGTGCAGCACCCACTGCAGCACCCAGCTAAGTTTTTCTATTTTTGTAGAGACAGGATCTCACTCTTGCTCAAACGAGTCTTGAACTCCTGAGCTTGGCTATCTGCCAGTCTCAGCCTCCCAAAGTTCTGGGATTACAGGCGTGAGCCACCAGGCCTAGCTGATTGTCCCAGCTTTCAACCTTGATAGTTTCCAGGCTGCAGTACAACGAGGCGGAATCAGAGAGGACCTGAGAGAATCTCTGTGTTAAGAAGAGATCTGAGGACAGAGTACCAGTAATAAGCTAACATGCAGAGAAAGAGAGCTCCCAGAAAACTCTGGGTTCCCATTTGAGTAATCACTTGTGCAATACTCAGTGGATACATGAAAATATATATCAATATGAAGACATGATTTCAAATATAAATAACATCCTTAAGCTTAAAAACAAAACGCTCATAAATGGGTGAGTGGATAAACCAGTTGTGATGTATATATTTCAGTGGAATTCCACTCAGCCATAGAAATGGAGCTTTCTACTGCTGTTTGTAAGAACATAGTTGAATCTTCCAGTATTTATACTGCTCAAATGAAGTTTGGGGAAAAAAGTGGTCCATGCAGTATAATTTACACATGCACAAATTCTAAAAGTCTATGGTGATAAAACAAGAGTAGTTTCCTTAAACAAGGAGTAAAGGGGGCAACACAAGATGGATCTATAAGGAAAGATAATAAAAAGCAGGTGAAAAAACGTTTGAGGGTGATTGATAGTTTGATGACCTTGATTGGCGAACTATTCTCAAAGGTTGTATACATGAAATTCCACAAATTGTACACTTATGTATGGTGCAGTTTATCGTATGTTAATTATTAGTGAAGTGGTTAAAATACACTAGGAAGTAGTGAAGAATAGTAGGTAAGTATAACGGAGTAAAGCTGGGTCAGGGATGGGGATGGAGCTTTTAATTCATGGTGAATATCTGCTGTGGTTTGCCCGTGTTCCCTCCTAGATTCTGTTGGTGTCAATGTGATAGTAGTAAGAGGTGGTTAGCCTACTAGGCTCTTCCCTTAGTGAATGAGATTAAGGACCTTTTAAAAAGAGGCTCTCTGCAGCCTGCAGCCTTGGGTCTTACCCTCCAGCTTTCCATCATGTGAGGACACAGCAGGAAGTCCCTAAGCCAGGGCTTCTGCCTTGATCTCAGACTTCTCCTCATCCCAATGGTGAGCAGTAAATTCCTTTATCTTTGTAAACTACCTTGTCTCAAGTATTTTGCGATAGCTACACGAAAAGATTCTCACAATATCAGATTTTTAAAAGGCAACAATTATTCACTTGTAGTTATCTAAATGGTAACTATGAATATGTTAAAATTTCCATAGTATGAAAGGGATACTTAAATCCAGTTTAATATATTTTACTTCAAGTCTTCCAATAGTTTTTTAGTACGTCTAGGAGACATAAAAAAATGACAATTATCGTGAAATTATCCCCATGAGAAGACATGAATAAAAGGCATTTTTCAGATGTGTTGCAATGTTAAATACTGAAGTTGAAAGCCGTTATCTGATGAGCAAGATTGTCTAAAGTTACTTTTCAATAAACTAATTCAATATGGCATTTTTTAATGTTTTATGGACATGGGAATTTGACAATATATTGGTGTGAGAGTAAATTCGTGTTTCAAGTAACTTCAATACACCCTCCTTCTGAAGCTCAGCTCTACATCTTTAAGATGTTTAGCAATAAAATAGCACTCAAAAAAGTTTGTCAGCTAATCAGTATTTAACCAATAACATATATAAAAAAGTTTAAACACGGATGTCCCAGAATGATGCATTCAAATGAAAACCTTACATTGATGTATATATTGTGAATGATAATAACATTTCTAATTTTTTAGTTTATAAAAAAGTCTGTATAAGCTATTCTCATTTGAAAAAAATGAGTAAAAATAGATTATTTTACCCAAATCATATATCTCTGTGACATATATTTTTAAGTACATACACTTTGGTGTTTGAAAAATATAATTACTCCAAATTTCCTATATCTCTCTCTGCTAATTCCTTAGCCACTTCTGATTTAAGATAGCATTTAATTATTATTATTTTTTTTATTGTTGTCTGCTAACCTGTCTTTCATCCTGCAGTGATCACAGTGCAGACAGAACATAAGACTTCTACTTTTAAACTTACTAACTTGCCTTTATTGAAAGAACTGGTATTTTCATGATGTATAAAGGACAAATATAAGACTCTGCTTTCTAATCTCAGTTCTGTCCTTTACTACTTGCACGACCATGTAATTCACAAAGCTTATTTTTTGAGCTTGTATCTCCTCCAATGTAATGTAGGCACAAAGATGTCTACTTGGCCAGGCCTTTACAATTGTCTTTATCAAAGACAGTGCCTTGTGTAAAGCATGTGCCTCAGCGCTAGAAGTAAATAGTCACTCTTATTAGCACTATATTCTTTCCTTGCTTTCCATTTGTCCAAATGGTAACTTGTACACATGGCCCTAACGTCATCCACAAAGTCCTTCTGATCTGGTCCCCTGAGACCTCTCCTTCCATAGCTCATTCCACTCCAGCCATTCTGGCTTCCTGCTGCTTTTGTATAAGGCAGACCTGCTTCCCTGGCCCACATGCACGGACTGGGTATTGCATGGGCAACTCGCTTCCTCTAAAACTTTGTTCAAATGTCACCTCCAAAACTCTATTTATATTCACAATTTATAATCACAAAGTGCTCCCTCCCATTTGTAGCATAGATAACACAATCTCTTGTTCTCTAAATAAAAAGATTGAATGAATGGCTACAACACCAGATTCTCACTGCCTGTTACTTCTGATCAGTGAAATTGATCTTCTTGGGAAAAGGAAGTAATAAATATATAAGATGTGAAGCTTAATCTATTAGTTCAATATGAAAATTAATTACGCTAAGGAACCAAAAAAATTCATTACCTAAACTAGTAATTTTGCTTAGGGTGACTTCATAGTATAAGAAAACTTCCAAATAATCAAACATAGACTTACCCCTGTCAAAGTACATGATGTAATTTATTGACCCCAAACTTTGATCCATGGAGCAAGTCATCCTAGGAACAGCAGAATAATTCTATTCTGTAGCTCGTATTGACAATAGGGTTTATGACCTTGATGTTGGATGAGGATCCTAATTATGTAACAGCTATTAAAGTTGTGTTGTTACAAATAAAGTGACATAAGCTCTGAGTTTAGACTGAAGCATGTGATTTCAATCTATACCATATCTCTCAAAGTACAAAGGGACGAGAAATACGGTCCACTTTACAAGAGCACTATAAATGGAAAGGATGGACTCATCTAAATTTAGTAAATAAATTTAAAGACCTGCCTAAGAATGGGGCCCATTAAGGTAACTCAGCCAGGTAATTGCATTTAAGTTAAACTGTGATCCCTACAGTCTCAACACCGACTCAGCACTTTGAGGATGGTTTCACTCAGCTTTCTGCTATGCGCTGTCCCAATCACATTCACCATGACTTGCATGACACTGATTGAATGAAAAGGTATAGGGCTGTGCTTAGCAGACTGTGACCTGCAGGGTGAATCTAGACAGCCACCTCTTTTTGTATAGCCTGTCGCTATGTGTTTATTTTTTTACTCATTAAAATGGATGGAAAAACCTAAAGAAATGTTTTATGATGAGTGACAATTATATACAATTCAAGTTTGAAATCAAATAAAGTTTTATTGGACTACAACCTTGCCCATAGGTTTATACATTGCCTGGGTACATTTGAAGCACAAGGGCAGAGTTGAGTAGCTGTCAGAGATGGTGTGACTACAAAACCGTAAGACATTTACTCTCTGAATCTTGAAAGACACGTTTCCTGAACCTTATTCTATGCTAGCCACAACTATGACAAGACCAGATATCATATCAGTAGGTCCATACAGACTGCTATATCAAACTGCAGATGCCATAAAGTTATGTACTAATTAACCACTTTGTCCCCTAACTTCATCAGAAATATTATTCTCCATTAAACCCTTGTTATCTTACTTTAGCAATAGCATTTGAATACTGATCCCAGGACTGCACCAACTGCTAGATTTAAAATTAGTACTATTATTCCTTCTATTTATAACAACTCTAGCTGCTGATAGCATCCTATAATCTTAATAAGCCTTAAATTCAATATACGTTTTTATGGAGGTTTTAGGAGTAGTAGCACAAACAATTTCTTATAAGGTTACATTAGTGCAGTACTCTGAATGTTTGTGTCCCTTCAGAATCCACGTTGAAGCTTAATCCCCTTTGTGGGAGTATTAAGGAGTGGGGCCTTTTGGAAAGTGATTAAGTCATTAAGGCTTCACCGTTGTGAATGGATGAATATCTTTATAAAACAGGCTCCAGAGAGCTGTATAGGTCTTCCTTCCCTTCCTCCCAGCGTCCATCTCCTCCTGAGCACACAACAACTAAATATGATCTTGGAAGCAGAGAGTGAGCCCTTACTAGACACCAAATCTGCCAGCAGTTTGAGCTTGGATTTCCTAGTTCCAGAACTGTGAGAAATAAAATCTATTATTTTAAAATTACCCATTGTAACATCAGGAAGAGACTGTGACAACTAGCAATCATTTTATTATTCACTGAATAATGAATGGGTGGTCAGTCACATCTTCTACACTCATAATCATGACTCATGGCATTCTTCCTTAATAAAACTTATTTCTACTCTGGCAGAAATATATTTCTGATCCCTTTCCCTTGTTTTTTTTTTTTTTTTTTTTTATTTCCTCCCTAGTAATGCAATAACACTGCATAATTTATTTCTTTATTAATTTATTGTATATAGTATGCTTCCCCAGCCACTATAATGTAACTTGCAGGGGTGTGAGAAGTTATATCTGGTGGGTTTTTTTTTTTTTTTTTCGTTTATGTTCAGTGAAATGCCTCCACTGCTTAAAATAATACTTAAGACATGTCAGATGCTGACAATATATTATTCAATAAATCTGTTTTCTGAAACTTTCATATAATTTCTGACATACAAGGAAACGCTCCTTTATTCTTGGAACATGCTTTTATGCCATATTATAAATATTTGCTTGCATGTTAATTTTTCCAGTACAGCAGAGGATTTTTGAAAATATGTCTTCTTAAAAAAAAAAAAAAAAGAAAAAATATGTCTTCTTTTCATTAATCTTAGTACTCAAAAAAAAAAAGCTTGCTAAGAGAAAGAATAAATAAGTAGATAAAATATCGAAGCACTGATTTAATTAGCATCTGAATGTAAAGTCAGAATTAATTTTTTTTTTATCTATGGTTTCTTGAGTAGTAAAATTCTTAATCAGTCGTAAATATTGTTCAGAAAAAATTTCCATATGAATCTCTGTATTGACCCTTATGAGATTCTAGGCTGGCTCAAGGTATTTAGCATTACAAAGTTAATTTTACTGGATGGACATTTTGGAGCATGTGGTCTGTGCAAGACCAGGGAGGGCTGGGGCTGGGATAGCCCCTCCCTGGTAAATAAAGGAGGGCATTTTCCAGTGAGTCATTCTTTTCCAGGAAGTAAGTTACATCCTGGGAAACCAAAATAGATTTTAAAATGTACCTGAGAATTTTAGCTTTGATAAATTAATACTGGCATTTTTCTCCTCTAAAATGTTAGTAATACCACTTAAAGCTGAGTTACAGTGGAAAAGTCTCTACCTTCTCCCTGGTAGCTACTTTTCAAAGTGAAAAGGTGGCAAGAGGATCTTAATTTTTGTTATTGGAACTGTGTGTGCTTCCTTGCACTCTTTGAAAAAAAAAAAAAAAAAAAGGGAAATAACCCAGCAAGTCAGCACTTTCCAGGAAACAGAAAACATATTGATTACATTTGCCAAATAAAAATCTCTGAGGCCACCAATACCTCTGTTGGTGCACTTTTTGAGCAAACCACATTACAGTCATTTAATGATCCTCAATTTTGAATATTTTCACAGTTCACTCTGCAGAGTTAATCATAAGGTAGAAGAAACAACCAGTTAATGATTTGCTAATTGATCATGTCACAAACCCAAGGATCATGTGGTGCATCTTAGAATGGGTACAGGAGAAACTTACTAAATGCAGAATACAAATGTCTACACACAATAACTGAGAAAATGCCATGAAGGCTACGCTGAACAGTTTGATGAGAATATTTTGGATTGTCTATGAAACCCGCACATGGTACCCCTTGATTGCACTAATGTACACAGCTATAATTTAACAATAAAAATAAATTAATTAAAAAAAATGTGTGGGAAAATTAAAAAAAAACAAAGGAAAACATTTTCCTGAATTCATCCATTCCAGACTGAGTGCTTCAGCCAGTTCACAGGGCTAACTTAGTTATCTCTATCAGTTGTACAAAATACTGCAGACTGGGTGGTTTAAACTACAGATGGTTTCCCATAGGCTGGGAAATTCAAGATCAAGTTGCCAGCAGATTTGGTCTTCAGTGAGGGCTCTCTTCCTGGCTTGCAGACACCACGTTCTCTCTCTGTGAGTTAATATGGCCTTTCCTTGGCCTGTGCTCCAGGAAGGAGAGAGAGAGACATCTCTCTCTCTCTCATATCTCTCTCTCTCTCTTTCCCTTTTCTCCTCATACACAATTCATAGGAATATTACACTTATTAAAACAAGGGCACTAATCATGTCACCAAGGTCCTACCTTCAGAACCTTAACTAAACCTAATTACCTCCACAGGCCCAGACTCCAGAGATCATCACAATGGGTTTAGTGCTTCAACATTCTAATTGAGGGTGAATAACCAGCATCCAGCTCTTGAGAGTTATGTGGGCTGCACACCAAACAAGCCCATTAGAGTTCAGGAGTCAACAAGGTATAGTCAGCTGCACAGTTTGTAAATTAAGTTCCACAAGAAAGTAGTGCATTTATTTGTTAAGGTACAATGGTTGCTTTTACATTTCCAAGAGAGAGATGAGTATATAGTCCATAAAGTTTAAAAATCACTACCTTACCCTTTAGAGAAAAGTATGGCAACCCCTGGTGGAGACTGCACAATCTTCAGAGGCAGTTCTTTAGATAAATGCTTCCCAAGTTCATCATGCATAAGGATCATCTAAAAGACATATAGTTAAAACACACAGTCCTGGGCTCCACCCCCAAATAGGTTTTGACCCAGTAGGTTTTGGGTTGGGTGTAGAGATTTGCATTTCTAACAAGGGTCCACCCTTGGAGTAAAACTATTCTAGGAAATCATTCTCACGGTCAAGCTGATACTTTTCTATGTTTATTCAATTGTGACAATTATTGGCCTACCAAGTTTTGAAACATGTTGAGGAATTAGACTGCATAAGATAATATCTTGTAGGCATAATAATAATAATCTCAGTTGATCATTTCATATCAGCAGACAAAATGTTTTACCTACATTTATCTAATTTAATTCTCATACTTTTGAGTTATTTATCATCTTATTTAAGTAAGGTAAACACTATGACTTACATTTTATGTGAGTAGACTGAGGTTTGTAGAGTTGAAGAAATTTGCTCAAAGTCATGCACCAGAGAGTGGAGAAAACTGGATTCATAAAAAGCCTTCTCACTGTCTTCTATATTAAAAATCCTAACCATGATGCTTGAGCCTCTGACAAATTTGACTGAAGGAATGAGCATTTATGGCAGTTTCAGCCTTGAAATAATGGAGCAGGTGGAAAGCAAATGCTGCATCTAAAGAACTGTTAAGTTCATTTCATTTCTCCTAAACCATATAGTTTATGACTTTTTGTGAAGCATACTAATACTATTTTTTTTTTTTTGAGAAAGGCAGGCATTTGATCAATAAAATATCCAAACTAGTTTAACTGATATGGCCAAATTAATTTTACTGCGTAATTAGTATGAAACTGAAAGTCTGTCTCTGCAAGTTTACTGGAAAACTTTGTCTTCAGTCTTCTTCTGTTCAGCGTATTTATCACTAAAACTAATAAACACGTACGCACGTGTACGTGTGCTCATACCTGGAGTACTTAGTTATTTGTCAGACATCCTTTTAAGCACTTATCAAACATTATTTAAGTTGGCAGCTGTTTTAACACTGTAAGATAGGTTTAGTACCCTTTTCTTTTTTATAAATGAAGAAATTGATGAGACACAGATAGGATATGTATTTTGCCCAAGGCCATGCTACAAATAAATGCTAAGTATCAGGGTTTGAGTCTAAAGGCCTATTCGTTTAACCCTAGCACTTAGGATGTTGGCAGATTCTAGGAAGCTGAGAGAAACAGTTATAATATCACATATCAGCTAGGGCATGCCTGTAATCCCAGCATTTGGGGAGACTGGGGCAATAGGAGTTCTAGACGTGAGGCATTCAAGACCAGGCCTCTGCCTATTAAAAAACAAAAAATCCTATAGTTAGAAATGATTGGTTGAACTTGTCCTAGTTAGGCTGGAGGCTGAGGCAGGAGGATCACTGGAGCCCTGTAGATTGAGGTTACAGGGAACTGTGATCATGTCACTGCCCTCTAGTCTGGGTGACAAAGCAGACTTCGTCTCCAAAATAAAAACAGAACAAAAACCAGATAAACCATTTGTCATATTTATTAAGGTCTTTAAAATTTTTAATCCAAATCTAATGCTGCTAAATATTTCTTCTGTGACATGTAAGCATTTTAGACTGAACCATCCACCCATCTCTCATTTTCCCCTTTGCCATTATAACTGCACCCATACGGTACTCAGGACTCCTATACAGAAGGTCTCCAATTACTTAACCAGTTCTGATGTGTAAAATTCTATTGTAGCTTTTATGATGTGTGATTTTTCTAATGGTTAGCCCTATTTGTGGAATGATACTTCTCTGATAAATAAAAAACTATTCTTCGTCCTAACCTGCTAGCAAGATATCAACTAAATCCAAATACAAGTAAAACCTATAAAATTCCCAGTAAATATTTTACAGGTTAAAAGTTGTATATTTATTTGCACGATCATAGATAATTAATTAAAAATTATTTCCCTATAGATAAATTAGTGATGGGTTTTTAAAATTGCCTGATTGCTTGTGTTTCGTATATTGCCATTTATTTCAGCCAATGGAAACTGCAGGTAAAGAAATTTTATGAGTTTAAAATGGCAGAAATAAGCTGAGGTACATGGATTTACCTTTTAAAATCAGCAGGCTTACTAATTACTATTATTAACAATTTATATGGTACTTTGTGTTTGAAAATATTTCACAGGCAGCAATTAACTACTTACCTGGGGTAAGTCTTGCTATTATTTTCACCTTTTTACATGTTGATAAATTAATAAGCAAAATGAAATCTTCCTGGTGGGTGTATGTGTGCATGCATGCATGAGTTTGCATTTGTAGTTTAGGGATATGGAAAATGCCTGATGAAGGTGAAATAGCTGCGACTTTCTGTGTCCTAAAATCACTGTAAATTTCATGATAATGCAATTGAAATGAGAGCAATTTGATCTATAAACAATCTCCAATTTTTATGGAATTTATTGTTGGAGCAATCTATGACAGTTTTTGTAAGTATTCAATATTCTTGAGGCATAATCATTTTGTCCAGTTCTTCAGCCCTTAGGGAGATATATTATCTAACTAAGTAGCATCTGTTGGCTAACCCTCTCATTGGCAGCGTGATGGTCTGATTTTCATACCTTTTTGGAATTTTTTGTTTAACAAATACTTTTTAATTCCCTGTTTGATTCTTGGAGTTGTTCCAAGTACAGAAGAAAAAAGTTAAAGAAGGCTACAGGAATCATGTCTTGCTAGGGAATACATATTTGTAAATATGTGCTTATAAATAAATAATACATACAGCCCTCAGGATTTGAAACCCAAATAGCTTCCTTTTTGTGTCAGTATTGTGCTGTCAGAATAGTCTAGTCTCTGTTCCCCCCCAAAAAAAACAAAGAATCACAAAATTGTCACAACAAAAGTTTTTTTTTTTTTTTTTTTTTTTTTGTTGTTGTTGTTGTTGTTGTTGTTGTTAAGCTATTTGTCCAGCTAGTGGGCTCAGCCTTTCTCCAGGATTATGGAGCAACGGCCATCTCAAATATTGCTGATGACTATCACGGAGGGAAAGGGAGCTCTGAAAAATATTCTGAGCTGATGTTTAAATCAAACATTCAGTTGAACGTTCCGATGTTTAATTAGCCTACACTAGACACAGCATCTTCTAGCTGCAGCAAACCCAGGAGAAGGGGAATTCTTAAATCCAGGAAAGAGAAATTTGGAGTACCCAAGCACTATTACCCAAGCACTATTAGATTTTCCTATTAAATAATTAAAGGGAAGGCTGATCCTGGTCAATTAACAACCCATACACATTTTGTAGAGTATTGATTGTGCTGTGTTTTTTGGTCATGATTTCCTAGATTAAGTTTAAAGTATAAAAGAGCACCTGGCTTGTCCTTACTTAAGTGGCAGTTCAGTTATCAATGGTGAGGGTGAGGAGAATGTTTCTACAACACCACATTTTTTGTAAAAAAAGAAAAAGAAAAACAAAACATTGTTTCTATGAGAAATACGATATGTTATTAATTGCTAAGAGGTATTACATGTCATTTATTGACATTTCTGAAAGAGAAATGAGAAGAGGCTTATATGAACTAAATTGAAAAAGTATTTAATACCACAGCCTCATTCAATTAGAATTTTGGAAGTATTTGCTGTTATCTACAAGAGACTAGTTATAAGGTACTTACAGATACAGATATTATTTTTGTACAAAATAGGACTAGTGTTTATTCCATGACATAAGCAATGAAAGTAAAACAACGTTCAAAGCACATATTGGTCGTGTGACCCCCATGAAATGAGAAATGTACACCATGTGCATATCCCAAAAGGTAATAGTTGCAAGAAATTGAAGCTTTGGCTCTGGCCTGAGTAAGCCCTTGGTATACTTTACATTATGAAAAACTTCCCAGAACACCTAATCCATGCCTGTATGGCAAAGCAAGCCCGTTTTTAACATTTTGTAATATATTCAGTGTCCAGCTAACCAGAAGACTTTGTTTACCATCCAAGGTTCCCTTCTGATGCCACCTCTGGGAGCCTTACCTGGAAACCTTCAGTAAAATTTCTTAATCTTTTATTCCCCAGAGTAAATGTTTCTCTCTCTCTCTCTCTCTCTCTCTCTCTCTCTTTCTCTCAGCACAGCACTTACTTGTATTCCTGTTAAAGCACCTGTCACACCTCACAAAGCCCTGGCTGGGAGAGCACAGGGCATACTTCATTTGTCTGTGGGATCATTATTTTGTGCTCTAAGTGCTGGGAATGCAGGGAAGTGTCTACGCAATCCCTTGGGAATATAGATAGCAATGAGTATAATCGACAGGAATTTACCTAAAGTACCGCAGTCTATTCATAAATAAACTCTAAATACAGAGGGAGCAGCTTCTTCAGAAGCGTTAGCCTTTCCCAGTGAAGTAGACCCTATGGAGTAATAAAGCATAGTTAGCACTTGAGGGTAGAGATCTGACGAAGTTTATTTTCCCCAGGAAATAAAGTGCTCTAATATGTCTCAATCTTTAACAGATTGTTTGGTTACAAAGTTTCCATAGCAGAAGAAAAAAAAAAACAACTTATGTTCTGGTTATAAATTTCGTTAGCTTTGAAAATATATATTTGTATTTTACACATTTGTTAAGAAGCTTAATTATAAGAATCAACTTCCAGCTCTGGAATAATGGATATGGAGTAAGAGTCGGTAGAAATCAGGAAATCCTCATCCTAAGTTGAATTATTTTCCGCGATAAATCATCATGAATGAATTTCATTGGTTCGAGTTCCTGTATTAGGTGATTTTCATGGTGTAGAGTAAATAAATGTCATTATTTTGGAAGTGCTTTTGACGACTCATTGTAATTTTAATAAAAGTAGCAATTGCCAATAGTTAAAAATTAAATTTTCCTTAAATATAGGAAATGCTCCCAATGTGTAGCCAAAGGGAAGAAATGGAATTCTCAAACCATTTCTTTTACTTGTTTCTATTGGAATAGTCTTTCATATTTGAAATAATAGTGTATGTGTAGTTCAAAATTACATTATTTAATATTATATAGTAATATGCGTAATTGTTGTTGACTTCACATTTTGGTAAATTAGATTTTTGTTTGCATTACATCTCCACTTATACTTATTCCATCCTGCAAACAAGTTACCTGCGCGTGATGAGTTTGAAGTAAGTTAAATGCCCGTGTTTACCTTATCATGCTGCTAACTAAGGATACAAAGTAAGCACTGTGTGCTGACTGTGAAGTAAAAATGTTGAATCCAGATATTTTGTTATGATAGAAATAAGAAAGCTTGTAATAAGAGGTCAGGTCAAAAGGACAGGACTTAACTTGAAGAAACTCAGAATGGCAAATGTGTGACTCTGAGTATCATAAAGAGAAAAAATGATTCTAGATCATAGAGATATCTTACATACATTAAAACTCATGAATCCACAATAATAATAACAAAAAGAGAAAGCAAAGCTGGAAGAAACATGTTTTTCCTTATTCATGGTGGCTAATAAATCAAAAACTTATTTTCAAAACTGGTAATTAATAGAAAATAGAGCATCTATCTTAACATTCTAGTAAGAATGAGATGTGGGGGTAGCTGATTCATTCCAGTGATGACTCACAATCGTAATAAACAATATCCACTTGTGCATATGAATTGAAAGAATGATACATTTTGAAAATCATCTTTTGAAATAGTGATTCAGTTAGAAATTACCAACTGGTGTTTAAACAATAGGGAGAAGATCAAGGAAGAATTAAGCATTTATTTTATTGTCAAGTTTCATTTAGGGAATTGCAATTTCCTAGACAAATGAATACCCACATAAAGGAAGATGGTGAAATTTGGGGAGCTCCTGTTGTATGATAGATATTACTAGATGTTTTACACATGTTTTCTCATTTAATCTTCATAAAACACCATGACATAAAGGTAATATGGTTTAAAAGGGAAACCAATAGAGTTTAAAGTAGTTAAGTAACTTGGAGACAATTACTCAGGAAATGGCAAAGCTAAAACTAGAATTCTTTTCTGATTCCTTTCTCTGTGCTATAAACCTAAAAATTAGGTTTTAAAAGACTTACATATCTGACTATATATATTCACTTATGTATAAGACTACAATAGTATTATACCGTGTTAGTAAAATAGAATGTCATAGATTTTGTATGATGTCTGGAAAGGATTTTAAGTTTAAAATAAGGCATATATTTTGAATGACTCCCAGTTAAGAGTGGTATTGATATAAAGAGAAAACCATATAAATAGGTAAAAATGTATATTTTTAATTTATATGTCAAGATCCATTAATACATAAAAAAAGGTGGAAAGTAAATTTGATTCTTATGCTAGGTTTTAGAAACTTCAAATACCACAATTTGCTAGTCCATTCGTGGGTCGATGGGCACTTGGGCGTCTGGTACATGTATACCATGGAATACTATGCAGCCTTAAAGAAAGATGGAGACTTTACCTCTTTCACGTTTACATGGATGGAGCTAGAACATATTCTTCTTAGCAAAGTATCTCAGGAATGGAAGAAAAAGTATCCAATGTACTCGTTTCTACTATGAAGCTAAATTATAGCTTTCACATGAAGGCTATAACCCAACTATAGCACAAGACTATGGGGAAAGGACCAAGGAAGGGGAAGGGAGGGGGGAGGTTTTGGAGGAGGGAGGGTAATGGGTGGGGCCACATCTATGGTGTATCTTAGAATGGGTACAGGCGATTGCACTAATGTACACAGCTATGATTTAATGATTAAAAAAAAATTAAAAAAAAAAAAGAAAGAATAGAGGTCCTCAAAAATTTCATTGGAAGCTTGGGAAAAAAAAAAAGTTTTGCATCATACATGTTGGTATTGTTGAACAACAACAACAAAAAAAATGCTTTAATATGTTTGCAGTGGCAAATGAGTTTCTTGACATATGCCAGTTCCAAATGATTGATAGCTGTTAGGAAAGCTGTGATGAAGGCCTCTTAGGTTTCATACTGGGTCCCTGACAAAGAATGTGCTGACTATTAACGTCTCGCACGGATGGGCACAGGCATGGGGAAGGTTAGCATGAGTGTTCTGCAGGCGCTGTTCCTAGGGACAGTTCCAGTTTTAGTAATGCTTAAGATAAAACAAAGGCATCTACTTATCTCAAAGTCTGGTTAGGTTTTATTTATTCACTCATGAACGCACTTATTTTTGTATAAATTTTGTATAAATGTATAATGAAAAATACTTTTGAATCTGTGCTTCATTCTAGTGTAGAATTCATTCAGTTCAGAAAAGCATATATTTAAAAGTATATTTAAAATACATACAATAGGGGCAAAGCAGAAATAAAAGATGGTTATCCCAGAAGAAAGGGTGAATTGGTAATTCAATGAAGAGAAATCTGAAATGAAAAAGGCAGTGATTCAAAAAAACATGCTAAATATGGAGGATATAAAATAGAGTTAAACTCAGATTTACAGGTGATCTTAGAGAAGAAACTGGGGCAATTGGAGAGAATCAGAGAAAATAAATCTCCCAACAAAGAAACCTAAGTTCAAAGGGAAAGAAACGAATCTGAATATACAGGTCAAAGGACTTTGCTCTGAAAAAAGTACTGGTTTTAATGTTGATTAGTGCAAAATTATGATCCTTTTTATATTTTTAAAGGGGCAAGCCAACATACTGCAAGAAATCCATTAAATTATTTAACAATTAAGGTGAAATTATTAGCATTTGAGGAAGTATATGAATCTCTATAAAGAAATCTTTACAAAAAGAATAATTCATAGTAAATGTCAAATAAAAACTAAAAATAAAGTAATTTTTTTTTTTTTTAATTGTTGGGGATTCCTTGAGGGTACAGAAAACCAGGTTACACTAACTGCATTTGTTAGGTAAAGTCCCTCTTAAAATTGTGTCCCACCTCAAGAGGTACGTCACATACTGTGATCCCCCATAAAAATAATTTAGAAAACTTAAATTTTTGTTGTTTGCTTGTTTTATTTTTGACTTTACCACCCACAATTTATTATTAACTCGATGTCAGTTTGTGATATTATCAAATGAACTATTATGGTCAATTTCCTAACATTCCTGAGAAATTAGGATGATGAAACTGAGCTGCTATGCCCTGTGCGCTGACTTAACCAAATTCTACACTAGCAACTCATGACACTTGTCTCATTTGTCCCTTACAGTAAGCCAATCAGTTTGGTGTTACAATCTCCATTTTAAGATAAAGGCATGAAGGCTTGAGAGAGTGACAGCCAGGATTCCTAACCTCAGCCCCACTCTGAAGCCTGTGCAGTTTAACCCCAGTAACAGTCTGTCATCTTTCCAACTGGGACGACCTCTGGTGGCCTGAACCTCAGAAAAAAAAACGAGAGCAGTTACTTAGGAACATGGTTCACCCTCAGGGCTCTCCTCTTTGAAACCATCTACTCCTGCCAGCACTGAAAAATTGACCATGGCCAATTTGGGTGTGCTGGGGGAAAAATGCATCAATATAGTGTTCAGCGCTTGGAAAACTAAAAGCTCTTTCTCTGCAACTTTGTTGAAGGTATTTCTATACAATGCAGTCATGTTCCTTTATTTTCCCTGTCTCTGCGCTCTCCCATTGGGAACACAAAGGAATGTCTTCAAAACTCCCCCGAGCATAGAGGAATGCTGATGCTGAAGCCATCCATTCAGCTGCTCATTTGGGAATTTAGTTCCTGGTATATCTGGCTTTTCTCTGCTGCAGAAGAAATGAGTCAACTCTCAGCTTTACTGGTATCTTATCTTCTCAAATTGTGCTAGATCTGCAGATTTACAAAATTGCCGTGCGGTATTTCTTTTTAACCTTGCAGTTTACACATTTACATGTAACTTCGTCTTTAGTCCCAGACACAACAGTCCTTTAATTTGTTACAACATGTAGCTCAATAAAATACAATAGCAACTTAAATGGAAAACTTTTTTTAATTGTGTTGATTGGGGGAACAAGAGGGACTGGTAAATACTTTTATATATAGTTTTAGTAATGTTCTATTTTCTGTAAGGAACCCTCCCCCACCTTGATTTCACAGTGGCTTTGGAAAGAATTTAAATCTGATACCAAATCACAGTATTAAATTTCCGAAGTCCCCAAATTCACCTTTAAATTCCTTTCATCCTTCTCCACTGGATTATGACTTTCATCCAATAGTTCCCCCACAGCTTTCTGGTGCTAGAATCAAGAAAATTCCTCTTTACATTGGACTGATCTTTTGGCCAGTAAAATAGAATTTGCCTGGATATTCTTCTCCAATCATACTGTTACGATAAGTTTGAAATGGAAAGGACCACCCTTCATTTGGACGATGAGAGAAACATTCTCCTTAAAAAAAAATGAAAACAAATAAATGTAAGGGAATAATGGGGACACCTGTGTTTATAGATGCAAAGACAAACACTGAAGATTGAGGCTTGGGGCTGTTCGGGGAACAAATAGTCCATCAATTTTCCTTAAAGATTGCCAAAGAATTGGTGTGAATAATTTTATTTTATCTATTTATTTATTTATTTGTATTATTAAATCATAGCTGTGTACATTAATGTGATCATGGGGCACCATACACTGGTTCTATAGACCATTTGACACATTTTCATCAGTGTGGATAATTTTAAATGGAGTTTTGGTTTTATAGAGACACCGTAATGGTGGTAAGATATTTTCTGAGTGAGTGATGTATTTACTTAAAGCCTATTGTTGTGTCAGCAGTATACACAAATTCTTCATTTGTACCTATTGAACTCCCAGAATACATCAGAAGGACATAATATTGGTCCCTGGAGGATAATTTGATGAAGTCAGACACCCTGTATACTCCAATGGGCACTTACGTGGTGTTTCTAAATAACTATGTGTTATTTTCTTTAGAGGAAAGAACTAGGTCTTTTTCATACAAGGTCATAGTAGTTTAATAAATATCACACAGTTTCAAATATATCTGAATTATTATAGTGATGAAATGTTTAGTATCTTGGTGATTCTAATGCTAAACCATCAAAATGTTGAATAAAAATGAGATTTCAAGACATAGCTCATCTCCAACATGCTCTTTAAAATACAGGTAACATTGACCGATTTGCACAAAAGGAGAAAAACTGACAAGTGGCTAATAAAATGGAAAATATCAAAAGGTAACCTGGCTTGGGCAGCGCCTGTGTCTCAGTGAGTAGGGTGCCGGATCCATATACCGAGGGTGGCGGGTTTGAACCCAGCCCCGGCCAAACAGCAACAAAAAATAGCAGGGCTTTGTGGTGGGCACCTGTAGTCCCAGCTACTCAGGAGGCTGAGGCAAGAGAACTGCCTAAGCCCAAGAGCTGGAGGTTGCTGTGAGCTGTGACGTCACAGCACTCTACCAAGGGTGACAAAGTATGACTCTGGTTTGGGTGAATTTGTTCCAAATGGAATCGTGTAGGCACACATGAGGATGTGACTCAGGAGATGGCTGGAAGTTTCCCAGATTCTTCCTCCCGCCCCTGCCCAGCAGCACCTCCAACCACATCCCCCCCCCCCCCCCAACCAGTCCATCCTCTCTCTGATTCAGACCAAGTGCTCATGTACAAATTTTTCCTGGAGTAGGAAGTGGCTTAAATGTCAGGTTTCAAAGGGTTGTTGTGCAAGTAAAGTAAACAGGGAAGTTTATTGGATTAGTAAACTGAAATTAAGCAAACTAGTTCCTAACTCTTAATAATAGCTATCCAAGATGTCAACAAAGCAAGAATCGGTACCAATAATATTAGAAGCAAGGCAATAATCCAGTGGAAGAAGGTAAACTGCTTTTAAGTTCCTGGATTCTAAACATCTCTATGAAAGGCAATGACTGTTTTTTTTTTTTTGTTGTTGTTGTTGTTTTTAATCTTTCTCTGGGAAAAATGTTGCTATTAAATAATGTTAATAATGATAATGATTTCTCTGTCACATCCAATGCCAAATTCATGAGTCCCATGTGTTTCCCTCCACTCACATTTTTGCTGTAAACTAAGAGTATTCTATCAAAGGAATAATTCTCACTCACAAAGTATGTAATTCCATCCATAAAGAATCCCAGGTCCCTGCAGAAGCCTGGGTTTATTGATGGTTGAGATGCACTGATGACGCCTCAGATTGTACCCTCTCTCTTGATTGAAAGCAGAAGGACCCCCCCTCCTGCATGGCCTCCTTACTTATGAACAGTGTCGATCCATTTCCTGTTCCCCTCTGTTAATTCAGACCAGGACAGACACAAGATCAGAATGAGGGACCCTGCATTTCGGCACCTCCTTGGAGCAGTGTTGATGGGAATAAGTGTTTGCAGACTGCAGGTTCCTGTTCAGGCTACCAGAGGATGACTTTTCAATTCATAGTTAACCAGTTCCAGCCCAGACAAATAGCCACTGTACACTAGCAATATTCAATATTGTTTTTTTCCCCTTTCCCTTGAAGTATTGACCACCCAACCATTATCACTCCCAATTTAAAATGAAATATAGAGCGCCTCATCTGGGTTTCAAATAAGATGCAATTGTTCCTTTGTTCTGCTGAAATCAATCAGAATCTTGCCCAAATGGAGGGTTTCAGGTTACCAACAAGGAATGTGTTTCCAGGGGTGTTTGCTCTGAAATAAAAAATGTGATAATCATTACACGGAGAGCCAATAATTATAAGCATTTCCTCTTGGAATCAGAGGGAAAAAAAAATACCGGGAACATATCAACCTCGAAAAAAAAAAAAAAAAAGGATCATTGAATTTCTGTCTGGTATATTAAGGTACCTGGTTGGGGCTATAGCTACACTTCCTTTGAATGCTGCTGCATTTTAGCATCATTGTAATTCTGATTGAAGCTGCCACACTATTTTGCTAAAAGTAGTGTTGAATTTGTCAAAACTTTTTTCTTAAAGTTAGACTAGTAGAAACATTTTGAAATTGTCAAAAATGCAACACTATTATTACTGTGCCTATTGATTCAAGTTCTAAGGAAAAGTCAAGATTCAATAGAAAATGAGATTCCTATGGGCAATTATAGGTACCATCAAAAGTCATATGGTATGTATATTAGATCATATGATCCGTACTTAAATGGGGCATGATTGCTGTTTCAGAGATAAATATTTGGACTGTACATTCTTGTCTTTTTTGCTAGTTCAATGCAAATGGCCTAGCAGGTCAGAGTCTACCTGCTCAACTCTGAAAAGTCATACCTTCTTAGCTTTTTCTTCTGCTGCTTTATGCATACAATTTAAGTATGTTATTATTGTAAAGATCAAGTGAAATGTCGTAAATAATAGCTGTTTGCACGTCAAGTTGGGATGCTCTAAAACTCTGCTACAATCTACCTTTAGATCTGTACTCCCAGAATCTTTGTCTCCCTTCATATCAAGCAAAGCAAGTAGTTTGGTAGCCCAGAGTTGCCATAGCTGAGAAGCTGGTGGAATGCTGCAGGCTGCCTGCAGAAAGATTATTACTGCAGCTGACAGCTGGTTGTTTCACCAAAGGCTCAAACTCCTGCATTAAATCTTCAAAACCCTACATGATTTGCTCTAGAGAAACCCAGGACATTATTCTGGGCCTTCAGATTAAAAGTCATGTTTATTTAACTTGGACACTCACCCTTGACTACCCACAGATGAATCCTGTATGGGACAACTGCTAATCTCTGCTAGAGCACTGGGGTGGGGGTGGGGGTGAAAACAGAGGTTAGAGAGGAGCAAGGGAAGTGAACTAATGTTTGCACATTTGCTGTGTAGGTTTGGCCCTCCATCAGCTCTCATTATATTCTCAGAAAAAACTCAAAAGTTAAGTGCGTTTATCCTCATTTTGAAGATGTGAAAATTGAGATCAGAGGAGGAAAGCAAAGTTCCCCAGCCTTCTGTTGTTAGTGGCAGAACAAGGAGTTGCATTTAACTCTTCACACTTCAAAGACACACCCTTCTCCTAAAGGGGCAGCCATTCAATTTTTGGCACTCGTAGACATCCCCAAAGAGGGGCCTAGATAACACTCAGTGGAGCCATTGTTTTAGATCTGAGGTATCCAAGGCTTAAATGACTCACTTGAGGCCAGCGGACTTAAGACCAGATGTGGTTGGCCTTGGCGTAGTCACCAAGTAGATAGTGCTGTTGATGGACAAACATGGTTTTGAGAAGTGTGCCTGCTAACTCCAAATGTGCTCACTTCACCACACCTTTCTGAATTTTGTTGCTGCCAAAATTTCCAAAATGCCCCTTACATGTATATATGGATTGTTTTTCCTTTATGAATGCATTTGATAACTTTATAGTCAAAAAGCATTTTCATGATGCTTCATAGTTAAATATTGAGGCTTTGAGAGGGAAGAATGTACCTATAGGAAAGTTCTTAAAATAGTCATGGTAATGGTAATTCATGTGTTATTCCTATAGGATCATGGGGGGAGGGGGGGGCCAGAGTTGCTAGAATCACAGGCATGTGCCACTGACCCCGGCCTTCTTCCTGAAACTTTTTCACATGCCTTCTCTCATTTTAGTCTCCAAAGGAACCCATGGAAAAAAAAATTCACAAGACCAACCTTACAATTCTCTAACATTTTTGTGGTTATTTAAATTTCTCTTTTAATTTGTAAAATAATGTAGAACCTGCTAAAAATTAGAGAGAGCGAGTGAGAATATGTTGGAGGTGGCAGGAGGAGAGGAGAGATGAACATCAGCTCTCTGTAGATATTTTCATGAAAATTTGTATATATAGAAGAACTGGACTTAGATTTATTCCTAATAAATATCAGAATTTAGTAAGTTCATGGAAGGAAAGTTCAGGGTAAATATGGTTCAGAAAGCAAGAGGTAGTCAGGTAGGACAGATAGAATTTTTATAGAAACATATCATTAAGACTCTGGCTCCAGAAAGTCTTTTTGCAGTGGTAGCTCACTCCAAGGGTCTCTGGGGACCCTTTATATGCACACATGCCAAGAGTACCCTCTGTTGTCTCTGTTGAATACTAAGGAGCTTCAGGAAGCCCATCCCTGCTGGAGGGTATACTTCTTTGCCCACAAAAGTTTTTTCCTATCTGGCAAAGGGTCTGATATGGGTTATTCCCTAGAATAAAGGTTTATTGAATCACTCACAGAATTTTAGGGTTTGAAGAATCCTTACTAATTACCTGATAACAGCGTTCCTTTTACAGATGTGGAGAGGAAGGCTTATAAATGTGGAAGTGTCCACTTAAGAGTATAGTGAGTTAGTGGCAGACTGTGGTCTTGAACCCAGGGCTCCAAGTCTAGTGCGACTTCTTATGTAGCCTCCCAGCCTTCTTTTTTGCCTCCTTCATCTTCCTTGAGGATGGATACTAGCCTGCTGAAACAGAATAATAGGCTCATGGGATGCTTGAATAGAAGGTACCTCAGAGATGGTCTCTCAAACTTCCATGTTTGACTATTAATAATAGGAAAGTGAGGTCTCTGACTTACCACAGCCACTTACGGAGTTTTTCTACAAAATTATTAACAGTAAGATAAAATAAGGATAATAAGGTAAAATGGCATCAGTTTTCATTTACAAGATACAGTTCTCCCTCCATTTCCATGTGTACACCTCCACCTGCCCCTTTATTCTTTCTTCTTTATTCTTAGGCTCATGAGCTCAAGCCTCATACTTAAACAGAACCATGTCATTGAAAAGCCAGAGAGGAATGCAGACTGAAGCTGAGGGGAGATGGCCTGGAGCACAGAGATGAGGGACTGCGGGTGAGGGGGAGAGAGCAGGGATGGTGGCTGTGGTTCAGGATAAGATGGTACCAGGTGATGGTGACTGCTGGTTTCAAGGTTGGGGCCCAGTGAACACCATGTAGAGGGTCCTGCCCAAGATGACTATCAGGACACTTTTCTGTGCTATTGTGCAAAGTGGTGGTAGGAAAGAAAAATGATCTGTTCCAGTTGCTAGAAATGTATTTCCAAGCAGCATGTCCCATGCTTGGCAGGTACAGGGAGGTGGACAGAAAGTTCCTCAAGTGACTGTTGCTTAGAGCTGCCTCCACTGTGGGCTGCATCACCCCTTGTGTCTGAACTCCTCAGCCCAAATGATCAACATTTCCTTTTTTACAGCAAGCTGTAGGGCCAATGTCTCTGTAGATTTGGTTCTTGTTGAAGGGAATGGAAAGAGAAATGGGCAAATGGAAGATTTCTGTGGGCTTATGTGTTCCAGGTGCATGGCTAGGTGTTTCCTAGGGATTACGTCTTTTAATCTTTACGTTTCTTCCATCAGGTGGTGCCATTATCCTGAATATACCAGTCATCAAGCTGGTGCTCAGTAGGGTAAATTATTTTGCCCTAAGTCCCACAGTTGTGTTTGAGGCAGGACTTTTATTGGAAGCCCGTCCTTCCAAAATCAAAGTCACCTCTTTTCCTGCCATTAAAGACAGATGGAGGTTGGATGGCAAGCTGGCATACATAATCTGTGTGAGCCCAGTACATAGTCTCTGCCTTTTACCCATCTCCTCACCACCCATGGTTTCTCACCAACCATCCTGTCTGTGGACCCCTCTGGCTACCTCAGTGGAGAGTATCCTATTCCTCTGCTTCTGAACTGTGTATCTGGGCTTTGGTTTTCCCAACTGTTTAGCTTAGATGGACCTCTCTCTTCCTCCAGTCCTTCCTTTCCTGGGTGACATCTTAAGTCAACAAACAAATAAACAAACAAACATAAACCCAAGGTCAGCGTAACTACTAAGGAGGAGGTTAGAGGGAATGGTGAGTGAATGACCATGGACCATAAAGTTCAGGAAAGAGCCAGAGGTTAGGACTCACTCTGGTAGACAAACCTGATACCCAGGACACATTGGTCCAAATAATTGTTGATGCTAGTTCAATATTTTGAGTAAGAAACACTTGCTACGCCTCCATCACCACCTGTAAATGGGCACTGCTTGTCAGTGTTGTCCCAGGAGTAGATGAGACAATGGTTGCAAACTGCAAAGCCCACACAGTAGGAGCTCAACAAGTGTCAGCTTCCCCCACCTTTGTGCTCCCTGAGAGACAAGGCCCATACCTCAAGTAACTGACAAAGATAGTCACTTTTCCGAGGTCATAAAGACAATCCAAATCTATTTTCTCTGTTTTATTGTCCTCATGTTGCTCTCTGGAAATATCTGTAACTGACAAAAAGTAGATGCACAGTCCTTCTTGTTTCAGAGGAGTTTTGCGAGCAGTTTACTGTTAAAGCAGACCCAGACCCTGAGATTCTCATGTGGTCTTCAGGCTACCCATGTTACAATGGAAAATCCACGTGAGAAATTGGAGCCGACAGGCCTTGAGCTGGTTACCTTCTGATTTCCAGCCCTGTGCCATTTACTAAAAGTGATACAGATGGGTGGAAACCAGGTGAGGCCTGCTGCTCAGAAGTAACCAAAGATGCCCGCACGGCAACCTGGGTCCCTCGGCCCATTCTTCCCGGGCATGCCGAATGCAGTCAGGTGTGAGGCCTCGGCTTGTAGGGATACCCAAATATTTTCTTGAAAAGTAATCTCAGTTTATTAGAGTTTCTTGTCTCAATTCAGAGTATAGATTTTTGAATGCGTTTGCTGACAGATTGACCTGGACTATGTTTTCCTCTTATTCAGGGAGCGATCGATCTTTATCAAAAGGATTTGTTGACTGATGGGCTTTCACGGTTCTAATGTGCTGTTTGATACTTTTAAAAGACATATGCCCCTTTGTATAATGAAATTATCTGATAAAAGAGGGACTGAAGCTCAGGTTTTCAGAAGCATCTCAGCTCTTGGCTGCTTTGGTGACTGCCAGGGAATTTTGTTTTTATTTGCCTGTGATGGAAACCTTACAACCTTGGTGAAATTGTTTTCGAATATTCAAGTTTCTAGAACATATATTGTGCTTCTAGGCCTAAGGGCCTGAACTAAACCAAGATTGTGTTTCCCTCAGGTAAGTACTTCCAGACACTCTATCCTCTCTGTCTTTGCAGCCCTCTTCTCCTCATTACTGTACCATGTAACACTAGCTGCGCATTATATTGCACATAAAAAGCCATTTCTGTAGCATCTTGTCATCATTTCATGGACGCCGCTTTGAAGCCGTGTTGAGTTCTGAACTCAGAGCCTAACAGCAATGGCTCAAGTGCACTGCACCGTATTATTTACCCAGATGGGGTTAATTGTTAAATAAAAGAATGGTCCCTTTCACTTTGCTTTTTTGCAATCTCTCTCCCACTGGTTATGGAAGACAGGGAAGTCTATGATAAATATCAAACTTTCTAATCAGAAACGAGTCCAGTTGTATTTGAAATCTTGAACTTAATCCAGAATCAGGAAATGTAGCCACTTGTGTTACTGTTGCTGAAAGAAGAAAATGACCTTTTTATTGTAGCTTACATTCACTATTGTGCTTGAGAGCTACAGGGAATGAAGCCAGTAAATGTAAAGGCTTAAGTAGATTTTCCCTTTTAACAGGAAGGGTACAACTTGATGTGCTGAAACCATCATCTCCTTATATTTTCAGGAGATTTTTGCCTAGAGCAAAGCCTGAACTGAATCCTAAATATCATTTTTGCCTAAAACTTTATAAGAAATCCCTTTAAGCTTCTGATTTCAGCGTGGCCAAATGGCTCCTACTACTGGCTTGACTGATTGATTGAAATACAATTTGCAAAGAGTAAACTTCATAAATATTAAATGTAAGGGTTGACAAAGTGTTATATGTATATATATACAAACGTGCATACCTATATTACTATAGCTCAGAACAAGAACAGTTTAGTGTTCAGAACTTTCCAGCCTCTCTTAGCCAAAGCCCTCAAAGATAAACACTCTTCAAATTTCTATCATCAATATGTTTTGTCCATTTTTGAATTTTATGTCAATGGAATCATATAATACATGTTCTTTTCTGACTGGCTTCTTTTGCACCGAGTAGTGTTTTCCAGTTTTATTCCTATTGTAACATATCACTATCTGATAGTGACATGTATCATATCACTGTCTTTTTGGATATGGCATTACTTTGGAGAATAATTGTTGGAGTGCAATAGATTTCTTGAAGAGGGGATATTGAGGAACAACCAAATTAAAGAACAAAAAATATTTTAGTTACTATAATCTTTGTTGTTGGTCTTATTGTGGTAATATAAGAAACAGGTTTGGGGGGTTACGTGCATATGTATATGCATGTATGTATCTAAACTATAAATATAGATGCATATTCAAAAATACAGTGGCACCTCTGTATGTTGACCACCCAAGGGACTGTAACAAACTGGTCAACATAAGGAACTAGGCCTACTGTATTGATATGTACATGTGGTACATGTCTGGTCTATGAAAAGCAGATCAACTTGAGGAGGTGGTCAAGGTAGGGAGGTGGCCAACTATGGAGGTTCTACTGTATGTTCACATTACAACTAAATATCATAGACAGACAAGTAATTTGTCACTAAATTCAAATTCAGAACTAATCATCATATTTTGTAGGACTACATGTGGAAAAATCCCTCTCAGACATAATTAAGATGATAGGATGAAACATCAACACTTGAACTGCTGAGTCATCCAAGAAGCATGCACTGAATGGGATTTTGAAGTTATTCTGGGTACATTTATTATGAGCAAGGCTAGAGAGAACTCTTTTGCCACTGTCTTATTACTCTGAGTGTCACTGGAATTAAGAAATTGGCACAGACTAAAAACTCCCATTAATTCTTTCAATCATTAATTCCTCAGACATTTTGTCCATTTGGTAAATACTTGTTGAACCTTTTGGGGTGAGAATTATTTTAGTCACTGTAGACTCACCAGTAAGCAAGGCAGTTTAAGGTTCCTGATTTCATAGAGCATATATTCTAGTTGGGAGGAATAGACATGAAAAGTAAATGAGTGAGTAAATCACTGGATAAAATATTTCCAGATAGTGATCAGTGCTAAGAGCAATGATGGGCTCAGAGCTATTTAGGTGGGGTGCTCAGGGGATACCACTCTGAAGAAGGGATATTTGAGCAGAAAGTAGGGAGTAGCAGGTGGCTATGCAGTGATCTGGTGGCAAGAGCATTGTAGCTTAAGAAACAAGTGCTCAGGCTGTAGGCAGAAACATGCTGGTCTGGTTCCTGGTTCAAGGGAGAAAAATTAAGATCAGTGTGGTTGGGGCCTGGTGGAGATGGAGACAGTGGTGGAAGTGAGGGCAGAGAAGGGGGCAGTAGGTTCCTGTGGTTTCTGGTAGGGAACATAGTGCCTTTTAGTTTTAAGGTCATTGGGACTTTTTAAGCAGGGGAAAGGGTATAACTTGATTCTGGTATTGAAAGTTCACTCTGGCTGCTTTGTGAAGAATGGATAATAGAGTGAAAAGAATGGAAATGGGGATCAGTTAGGAGCCTGTCACTGAATCATGACTTTATTGTAGATATTGATAGTAACAGTGATTAAGATAAGTGATAATGGTAAGATATAGGGTTTATTATAATTTTGGTACAGAATAAAGCCAACAGGTATAGCTAATCAATTGCATATAAAATATGAGAAACATAGTGGTTACCTTTTCAGTTGCTGGCCAAACCAAGTGGGCAAAAGGTGGTACCTTTAAATGCAATGGAGAAGACTGGGAGAGTAGCAGTTTGGGAAGAAAATACCCCAGAGTTCTGTTCTAGCTATGGTAGGGTTCAGATGCTGCTTTGGTTGACAAATGAACAGATGAGGAAACTGTTGGATATAGTCATCTGCAGGTCAAGGGAGACAAACATTTTAGAGCTATCAATATATAGTCACTATGAAAAGCCATGGGGCTGGATAGGATGACTTAGGAAGAACTTATGGAAAGATAAGATTAAGTCCCCTGTCAAGTTCATCTTTATTGGTTATGTTATCACCAATTTTGTCTTCATCATTATTATGCAAATCATCATGATCACTGTCATTATTTATTGAGCACAAAAAGTTCTAGGCAAAATTGTGCTAGGCTCAAGAGAAATACAGAGATGAAAAAAAGGAATTGCTGCTGTTAGAAGGAGAAGGAAGAACACAGTGAAAAATTGTAATAGAAAAGACTATAATTAATCCTTAACTCAGGGGGCTGTGGAAACAACAGCCTCAGCTGGCTGTGACAAGGAGGTGACATTTGAATATGTGAATTGAATATATGGATCTAGAGCAATGTGATCCATGAATATACGCTTCCCAGGTGAAGGAGAGCATTTATAGATTTGGGAGACACAAAAGGCCACAAGCGACACTGAGGCTGACAATGGTTCTGAATGAACATGGCAGGAGGTAAAGCTGAGAAGTATCAGCATCTGGATCACCAAAGCCCATGAACAGCATGCTGGCAGGGTGGAAACGCCATGTGGAAGGCAATGGAGAAGAACAAATGGTAGGACAAGGAGGACCTCAGGACAAAACAGTAGAGAATTCTAGTATTTGCTCTGCTACCTACCAGTGTGGTAACCTCGGAGTGACTGCTTAACTTCTGTAAGCCTTAATTACCACATCTGTTAAGTGGGTAAAACAATGAATACATGGCAGGATTGTTGTCACTATTAAAGACAATCAATGTAAAGCACTTGTACCCAATGGAGCAAAAAATAAATGGTGGTGATTTATGTTTGCTATTATTGTTACTTTTATTCATAGGCATAATTTTTTTAAAGTTTCTTTTACAGAGGAAAGATCAGAGAATGCTGAGACCACAAATTACTATACTAATGTTTATGAAAATAATGAGCCCTTGGTGGTGAGGAGGAGGGACAGAAGTGAGAAGTTTGCTAACTGACAGACCAAGGGAGGAGTGAGGGGGAAGAAAAGGGAGGACTCTCAAGTGGTGGTTGAGTAGGATGATAGAGCACCTTTTTGAAATTTGGAACATTGGAAAAGAAATATGTTTTGTGGAGAAGACAATGAGCTTATTGATATATTATTTTGCAAGATCTGTGAAGCTTACTTTTGTTTCTGGAGATTGACAGAAGAAAATTCGGCTGGAGATAGAGATGTGTGTAGATAAGATGAACAAGGGAGAATGTATTGAGTGAGAAGAAAATAAATGAACTATGGAACTCTGTGAAGCACTGAAATGTAAGGATGGAGCAAGAAGTGCCAGGGCAAGAGAGTAAGAGGAAGCAGGCAGAGTAGTAGAGGGACATCCAGAAGGGCAGCTCTTCTGCTCACACAAGAGGGTGCTCACACGTGCTGGCCCTCTGAGCTCTGCTTCTTGTCAGAGGAAGAAAGCCTTCTCTCAAGCACAATTGAATTCAAGTTCAGAGTGGGAAAAGTTGAACACTGACAAAGCTCATCAAGAGGTTTTTTTACTTCCGACCTCCCTTTTCGTGCCATCTAAAGATTGATTTCTGGGCCCCTACACTCCAAATGTTTGCTGCCCTGGCACCCCTACAGGAGAACTCAGAGCTGAAAGCCACCTTTGGATCATCTAATTGAACTCCCAACTCCCTTACATGAAAGGTCAGGAAACTGAACCTGAGAGAAGACACAATGTTCAAACAATTGACATTTTAGCTGAATACAATTGAAGCACTTTCCCTAGGCTCTCTACTCAGCAATGCTGCTGCTCCATGTTATTTGGTGGTAACCCCTAAAGAAAAGGCCCCCTCTGGAGTTAACATCTCACCAGGCTCACATCCTGCCAAACCCAATTCTAAGGGAGGCAATCTAGGCATCAGACTCAAAGAATGAGAAACATGAGGTCTGCCCCTAAACAAAGACACCATTAAAATAAAAATTGGGAAATAGCCTCACACATTAGGAAGTACAAAGAGGACCATACGATTTCCTCATCCCTAGGGGAAAATGAATGGGATGTTTAGTAAGGAAAAGGAAAAACCACAGTGATTTTGTTGCTTCTGAGATGCCTAGAATCAAAGGAGATCATTCTATGTAGCATTGAAGATCTTTCTATAGGTTTATCCAGAAAAATCAAGCTGGGCGAAAAAGAGATGGTAGCCTAAATTACCTAGTAGTTAGCATAACTACTCCCCATATATGGTGCAAATGGAAATTTATAGCTAAATGTATCTTTATTTACAAAATATTCATCACAAAATTTTACAAAAAGGTGGCCAACACATGGAGAATATTTTGTAAATATTTCCCATTTTCCCCCTATGTATGGTGACTTGATGGGCAACTTTGGGGACCCTCTGTACATATTCATGTTATTAAAGTGATTTCTGATTTAGCCACTTATTACCTGTGTCCTAGGAAACAATTCTTAATCTCTTAAGAGGTTTTTCTCATTGGCCAATCAGAGGTAATGATATAGAATCATTACCTTATGCATAGAATTAGACCAAATGATAGGAGGCAATACAACATAGTGACTACAAGTATTCATCCTGATTTAATTCCCAAATAGCTGTGTGACCACAAGCAACTGTGCCTTGATTTTCTAGCTGTACAATGGAGGTAATAAGCATTTGCCACTTGAGTATTTTATGAAGTATCATTGAAAAATGCACATGAAGTGTTCTTTGGAGTCCCTGACTCACTGCAAGGACTGAGGGAGTGTCAGTGATTTCCCCCAGCTGCCCAGGATAGGACTTTGATATGTCTGGGCCACTCACCAAACCACATTGCTTCTGCTCTACAACCCTAGTAGCTCTTAGAAACCTCAGAAAAATTCTTATATCATGGTAAGTACTAGAGTAAGTGGAAGTTTTGGCTCTACCCAATGGTTCTGAGAAAGGGAGAGAATTCCAAGTTTGGAATTGGAGGAGAACCTGGCCACCTGCCACACTCCATTCTAGGTCAAGGAAGAGGTCTCAGGTCCTGAGCCAATAAAACAGCTTTGTACATCAGCAGACAAAAAGCCATTTTGTTCTGCAGTCTTCATGCCCCCCAGGGGCATGCTAGAGTCACTGGCTTGGGCTACTATTTGGGGTTAAGTCAGCTTCCAAGATTTGTTCAGAGAATAATAAAGACTTTGGGGGCGTCTTCAGGAGAAAGTGCACCAGTCACCCAGATGAATGACCAGGGCAGATGCAGAAGCCCAACACAACCAATGTGGACAGAATGGCACTGTGAGCCAACAGGAGGTAGGTGCCCGCAGAGGCAGTAGGTCCTTGAAGAAGCATACACGGATCAATAATGGAGACAAAGAGCCCAGGGCATCTGGAGATCTCAGGATGAAACCAGGCAATGCCAGGAATGTGGGTTGTCTGCCTAGCACCTGAGAGAAGCCCTGCGAAAAGGGTCTGTGGGAGGCTACAACAGCTGTCCTGAATTCTCAAGGAGGCCCCTGCGTAGGAGCCCCACACTACCTTTTATGGGGATGGAGGGATCTTACATAAATCACTGAGTGTACAGAATAGGGTTACACTCTAGAACAAAGCTTCTGGAATTGAATTCAGGCCTGGATCTAATTCACTAGCTCTGTTGCCTTTATTCAGCAAGTCACAAAGCCAGTGGATGCTTCCATTTTCTTGTCCATAACATGAATCCCATAATACCTCTATTTTGTGGCATTGCTCTAGGGTAGCAGTGTGGTCAGTAGAACTTCCAGTGATGATGGTAATGTCCAGTACCTGCATAGTACAAGACGATAGCCACTAGCTACATGTGGATACTGAGTATTGAAATGTAGCTAATGTAGTTGAGAAGCTGAATTTTACACTTTATTTCATTTGAATTTATATAGCCACATGTGACTATGGCATCTTATTGGACAGTTCTGGGAACTAAATGAGATAATATTCTTTATCACTGTGCCTAGCATCTTGGCTCAAAACCTACTAGCAAGTGTAGTTATTAAACCTCTCCAAGTCTCAGTTTTCTCATCTATGAAATGGGATTAAAGATAGCACTTCCCTTGTGAGGTTGTTGGGAAAAATCAAATAAAATATCATGGGTGAGACAATTATTCCAGTGCTTGGCACAATGCAGGTGCCTCACAAATTTGAGTTCTATTCATATTTCATTTAAAGTCTTTGACACTATGAAATAATAACTGTCTGCTAATGTATGAAGCCATCAAGAACTTATAGTGGGATTCTCAGCACGCAATTGGATTATTCAGTAGTCAAATGCTTATCTCTAATACTGGCTTTGGCTGAAAAAAGAATCTGAGCAAAAAAGAAAAAAAAAATTGGCAGTGCTACATGCACTGTGAGAGTTCCACAAATATGCACTTGGCAGAAGCCTGACTATCCAGACAGATCACAAACCACCAGGCAACGCACCTGCTAGACGACAGGGAATGTTATTACTGTTATAAAGATATGATTTACGAGTAATCTATACCCCAGGCAAAGACTCGCTTAGAGTAGACCTATTGTCCAGACTAGTCATCAACCTTCCAACTGGGGAAATGACAGCACTGATGGAAGAGACAGCAGAGGAGGCCATGGAATTAAGCAAAACACTTGACCCCATGGTCCATGGGAGGCTGAGCCCCAGGACAGGAAAAGACACAGTTGTAGCTACTTATCCAGATGTTGCATAATGACTTGCATAGAAGAAGAAAACAGAACAATTGCAGGTGTGTTGGTCTCTAAAGGAGTGGCTACTGCAGCCTTCAAACAGCAAGGGGGATTTCAAGCAAATTCTTATCTGAAAGAAATCTAAAAAAGAACAGATGAGTGATCAGAGGTAGTTTCAGGAGGACAAACTTTGCTCAAGCTCCCAAATTGTTCCCAGTGTCTACTCACTTGTTCTTCAAGTTCTAGCTGGAGACTGGGTTCTTTCATTTAAGGATGCCCTCTCATCTGATACTAGATTTGATTCCAATTACAGCTTTTAATTCTTGGACTGTTGTTATCTGTTATAGTTCAGACCTTATAAGTTATTTACTAAATTTTCAGAACTTTCTTGAAAAATAGGGAGAAGTGGGGAAATAGCCCAAGTGTGTGGAGTTATTGAAGTGAACAGAGGAATAATGTCTATTATGGGGATGGCAGAAAGGTATTGAAAAGGAGAGGTTCCTAGTGGGGTTGTACCATAGAAACCACATTTATTTCATGGGAGAGGACCAAAATGCTGCAATAGTCCTACTCCAAGCTTAAGGACGGAATTTTAATCCTCTTCTCCTGCTTCTCTACTATTGCCACCACCACCACCACCATCATCCCCTACCTTGCATTAGTCTGCCTGGTGACTTACACACATGTAATTTATAATTCTCACAGCAACCCTCACTGATACTGTAGGTATTGTTAGTCCCATTTTGCAGATGAAGAAACTGAGTCTTAGGTGGCATAACTTGAATAAGTCAAAGTCATATAGCTAGCATGTGACAAAAACAAGATTCAAATCCAGGTATCTCCCACATGGGCCCACAGTTTATTCATTATCAAACTGCCTATCTTAAAAACATAACTCTCTTTCTGTCTCTAGCACCCAGCTCTCTGCTTACAAAGATGCCTATCATAGTTAATTTAGGGAACTGACTATTTAACATTATTTAATGTTAATTAATGTAAATAGCTGCTGCTTACATGTTCATGTGGCTATCATCAAGAACAGCTCTAGGGACCAAACGAGAGAATGTCCTTTGTCACTGTGCCTGGTACCTGGTCAGTGTTGAATGCTGGACTTTCATTATGTTCTGATGTCCAGAATTTGTTGCATATAATCTGTGGGAAAGTTCACCCCAACCAAACTGTTATTTCAATAACTCAATTGAGAACAGATAATAGTAAGTGATAAGTTACTCCTGCCCTGTGATTTTTTATTCTGCCACTGATTTACCTGTCTTTTCCTTCTTTTGAATTTCCTTGTGGTGTTAAAGCCAGAGTCTCTAAACCAAAAAAAGATTAGCATTGGTATGCAAAATGATATGATGACATAAGGAAAACACAAAATTATGGGTATCAATAAACAATAGTATTTGCATAATGAGTTATGACTTTGACACTTGCATATGTTTTAAACCATTTGGTACCATTTGTTGTATTCTCTACATTCCTGACCTATGTCTAAATTCTCCAACTTTTTAAAATTTTTATTTCAATGGTCTCTTCTTATGTGTGTATTTTATTATGGGCTATTTCAAATACTTAAAGCAAAAGTCAAACTCTAGCCACATCATACTAATCCAAACAAGTAAATGAACCTACAAATAAAGTGATTAATGGCCTCATTAGAGAAAAAGAGAAACATTAAGATCAGATATTGGAAGGAATCCCTCTTAAACTTGGTTTGGTAGGCAGCACCAAAATAATATTTACTGTAGAGAACAAATAATACAGGCAAAGTCTGTGTTGTCCCAGTAGACAGACCAACGCAGACACAGAGAATTCTGAGTCAGCCACACACAGGAGAGTTGCTTCCACTGACCTAGCTGCCCAAGTGTCTGAATGGATTGGAGCCAGAGCTCCAGCATCCCTGCAATCTTGTTTGCCAGGACAATGGAGATGTCTCTCCACACTCACAGATCACCCACTGATTTGCTATTGTTGCCCAAGCTCCACTATACATTGACTGTGCTATAAAATTGCGGTTTGGGGAAGAGGTTGTTTTAATTTACAAAGAAGCAAAAATTGCTCCTTTTAATGACTCAGATCTCAATTTTTTTCCCCTTGTGTTATACTTCATGTCATCCATTCCAAACCATTTATTCTATTTAATATCAATATTATGAATCTTAAATGCTCTTGCACTTACACTTACATACCTTATCTCATTTAGTCTCTCTAAAACCTGTCTAAGATGTACAATTATTATACATTCAGATGAGAGCACTGAGATAAGAGATGAAATAATTCATATTCATTTAATTGAACATTTATCTGTGCCTATTGTAGGTCAGGCACTGAATTTACTGCCTGCCCACATTACCTCCTTTGATCTACAGAACTATCTTAGAAAGTGGGGCTTATTCTCTTTAGTTTAGAAATGAACACTGAAAGAATTTAAATAGCACATCCACAGTTATCAATCATAGTAAACTAGAATACTAGAATTCCAGAATTCATGGAGCCCATGTTCTGCTGAAGTCCAATGGCCATGGTCTATCTATGGTGGTAGACATGAAGTGGAAAAAATATAGTTTTATAAGTTTTTACCCATTCCTTTACCTAAATAAATATTATGCTTAAAATTTCCTACAGAATTATCATTCTATGATATCATTCTATCATTCTATGATAATTCTGATATGACCAATTACTTCATTAAAATAATTGCTTCAGTTCAATATTTCAATAAACATTAGACATCTATTTGCAGTGTGGAAACTCTGAAAATTAAACTGAAGCCCAGAATGGCTTTGGAGTCCATTATTTGAGATGGTATAGTTCAAATCACGCTAAATAAATATGACCAACTGTGCTATCCAGAATGCTAAGACAACACTCCAACTGGGTGATAAAGACCAGAAGTTCACACAAGCCTCTGAGAGTAACTGGATGCAGATAAAAAACTTGGCTGCCAGCCTGTCCTTTGAAGTAGGCAAAAGCTTTGCTCTTTCCCTGCCCTTCCCTCCATCCTTAGCCCCTTACCCCAGGTTACTGCAGGACTAGTGGGAGGAGCTCTGGGCCCCCACAAGCTCTAACCCTGATAGTCGATGGTGAAATCCTTCTACTTAAACTATGTTCTTCTGATCAAGAACTCCCAAAGCAAAACCTGTGAGTAACACCAGTGTTATATACAAGGTAGATGGTGTCCAACTCCAGTGGAAAAAGAAAAGGATTCTATGACCTTGGCCCTTGCTCATAATAGAACAACTATTGTTTTACCTGCATTGCATATTAGAATATTCTATGAGATTTGGTTTGTAAAAAGAATCGTTTGAAGGCCACAGCCTCCTGCATCACATGCAAGCATCTTCATTTGTCCCTCAAGGCTCCCGCCCCCTTAGCAGGATCTTTTCCCATAGTCCTTAGTCACGACACATAGGAATGAGACTGATATTCCTTTATGGCTCATGGAAATAATTTCTAATAGTCTGAGCTATATCTAATCACTTATGTTTCATGATCCTCAGGCTGTGTCCCTGGCAGCAAGGCAAGTTTTCAACTGTCCGTAGGCTCCCACAGTCAGCCCCATGCCAGAGGCTCCTCAACTCCAGCCATTCCGTGGTCAAGGACCTCCACTGTGTCTCTTAGCTCAAATTCCCTAGAAGAGTTCACTGGTAGTTTATATCCATTGCATTGGTAGGTTGCAGGTCTGGTATCTACTCTGTTCCCATCAGCTGTGGCGCTTAGGTAGCAATGTTCTATGAACATAGCTCCTGGGCTTGCCCCTTTAACAGGAGCAATGGGAAAGGAAAGTTTCTAATGTTGGCCACAATTGTCAAGGTAGACATCCAAGACAAGTCTACCATGAAATTATATGAAACAGTATAAAACCTAATGGCCTGATACTTGTCTGCCAACTTCACTATCCTAAAAGCATCTTTAGTGTAGAGTCTGTATCTTACTCATGTTTCCAGCCTCAGCACCTAGCATGAACTTGCATGTGGTGTTCAGCACATATTTATAGAGCAAATAACTAGACGAACCCGTGACTAAGGGGCTGAATAGTGGGGTGGACAGAGTACTCAGGAATGGACGTATGGAGACAACATGGTACAGTGGCCAGGCTTCTTGGAACCCAATCTTGGCTCTGTTCTCCTTAGATGTGTGCCCTTGGTGAATTACTTAACTTTGGGGGGAGGGGTCAGCTACTGTATCTTAAAACAGGAATAATAGTAAAACCACCAATCTCGTAAGCCTTTTGTGACGATCAAAATGAGTTAATCCATAGAAAGCACAGAGAATAGCACAGGCACGTGAGGATTCGGCAATCAGTTTCCTTGATCATTGTTACTGGAACTATTATTATTGTGGGTGAGGTCCTAAGGCAGCAGACACACTTGAAAACAAACAAACAAAAAAAATGATGAAATGGCTTATATAAATCAGAAGTAGCTTCAAATTAACAACAAACAAAACAGAAAGTTGGCCCTAATATCAGGAAAAGCATGCAACTAAATCTGTAGCCCATTTCCTCTGGGGGAAAAAAAATGTTAGGGGAAAAAGTCCTGGGAGAAAGAGTACCTTGGCAAGTATTTGTTCAAAATTTGTGTCCAAAGAACCAGTAATTACCTCCTTGAATGGTTAGTGCAGCCGAAGTTAGTGTCATTGTCTGTTTGTGTATCTATTCCATGCTGATGTTGGTCAGTCTCTCTGAGAGATTCTGAGTGTTGAATACAGAGGGTTAATAATACAGGCTTAGAGAACTTGGTTAGAAGAAAGTGCATTCCAACTATGGAGACTAGTTGATGCCGATTTGGTGAGCCACAACAGATGACTGTGGCCATGGCCACTGAGCACAGAGGGAACCTTACTACTGAGCCCTGCATCCCAGCATAGCCCTGATCTGCCTGGAACAAGGTGCTTTTTCATTAATTGGTCTGTCTGGTCAGAGAGGCTGTCTGTCTGCAAGTCTCCCTCCCAGAGGGACCGTCTTTTTCTAATTAGCACAGAGGACCTTTGGTGCTAGCAGCAGCCCTATATTCAGCCCTGGGAGAATTTTAAACCAATTGCAAGATAAGTTGGTTTTCAGGAAGAGGAGAGATTGATGGGGCCACAGAAAGATGGATATGAGCTTAACACTGCCTCTGCCTCCCTTCACACACTGTGACTAGAGACGAGGCCAAGGGGAATGACCCTGAGTAGAGTTACGTATTTTTCACACCTCCTATGAAAACTCAGCAAATGCTTGACTTGCTGTTCCCAGCACAATTTTTCTTCCTGCAAAACGTGTTAGGATTATCGCTTTTAGCCACATATGTGCTAGAAGTACTTTATAGGAGCTCTATGGGCTGCAAGGGTTCAAGTCCCTATCCTTGGGAGGCAGCTGGGGGAAGCTGGGACCCAGAGACCCTGTCTGAGAGCTCCCACATAGAGGGCTGGTTCCCACTAATTAAGTCCAGTTTCCAGGACTGAATCAAAGCTGCCTTCCAAATGATTTGGAGAGTCAGGAGGTAACACACAAGTTTCAGCCCCAACACCTTCCCCTTATCCATCTTCTTGAGCCATTTCAGGACATTGGGTAACATATGACTTTTCTTTAGTCAATCCTAGATATTATCTGCTGAAATCGCTCTACTGGTATGAGAGGGAGGTTTCAAAATCCGTAACAGATGCACAGCTGCCACCTGAGATGATGCATTATGAATTCAGAACTGTCATCACCTCCCCCCACCACCCTTACCCATACCCCCAAGCACATATTTGTTCATGTGGTTTACACCTGTGAGATTGTGGGATGCAAGGCAGGAATCTGATTACTGTTTGGGAGACAACTCCGTCTCTAAAACTGATCCATATATCATTGTTTCTCTGCAGAAGCTTGAAATTTCTTGCCAACTCCTCATGTGGCTCCAGCTGAGTTAAAGCTCCAGTCCAATTTTTCTGGAATTTGGTACCAATGACTAAATTTTAGCCCTTCCTATAATAAATCTTATAATGTCTCTCCATCCCAGTCTCCCCATCTGTATCCTGCCATGAGGGCAAGGCAGTTTTTAGTGCCATTGTAAGCTGGTGCTGTTAGCTCTGGGGTTAAAAGGAAAGTGGAAAGCTCCTGGCTTGTGATCGTCTGAGGCAAAAGACTTTGTATCCTGAATTTAGCAGGAGGGCTTCTGCCACTGTGTCATGAAAAACATCACCTAAGTACCATTAGGGAGAAAATAGCTCATGAGAAAGAAAAGCAGAAGGCTGTTTTAAGATGTTAGCTTAGACAGAAAAGAGAGAAGTATTAGTAGGTCTGATCAGAAAAGGCCTTTCTGTAAAAATTCAAATGGAAAGGATTTCTGCTCACCAAGACATTTCCCCAGTTTTTAATTATATGTTGCTATATTAATTTGATTAATACTGATTTATTCCACTAGATTATGAATTCCATAAGTGCAGAGAATCTTTTTTCTCATCCATTGTATTACTTGTGCCTAGAATAGGGCCTAGTGCACACCTAGTAAGTGCTAAATTAAATGTGTTTTGAGTGACAGAATACTCCCTGAGTACAAACTAGACATCTGAATAAATTATTTCTAGGATAAAATTCTTGTTCTTTACAGAGGGAATGCTGCCTGCAGATGTGAATGTGGAGCAAACTTGATCAGGTTAATTCATGTCTTTGTTATTTTATGCACAGGCTGGTGAATGGTACTGATCACCCCCATGTCATCTCCTGGTCTGGGCTCTGCAGCTTCCACGCCCACCCCACCCCTCACCTAGAGGAGGTTCTGATCTTGACTCAAGCTAGGGCTGAAGCTCTTCCTAAGCCATTGTTATTCTTCACTCCAGAGAAGCAGCAGGGACACTCTCCTGTTCCTCATTCTTTGTCTGTCTAAGCTGCTATTTCTCACCAATGCATAGATTTGTCACACAACCCCAGACGCGGCAGCTGAGGCTCAAGGTTCACCAGCTGAGTTCGTTGAGAGTTCTAAGGCATACGTCATGCCTGGCATCCCTGGATTATGCATGAAGTCTCAGTTCTTGCCAACAGCTCATACCCTTAATCAGTCCTTAAAACTACAATTTGATTCATATGCTCTTGATCCTAGTCCCAGTTCCATCCACCGGTTTCTGCTTGTTTATGTCTGAAGAAAAAAAATTGGTGGCAGGGCCATCTCTGAAGAATTCAGGAGATATTCACAACAGCATTGCAGGCTAAACTTTTCTCTCCACAGTGAGGAGACCAAACTAAAGACTGGACTTGGAATATCAATAAACAAAGAGATCAGAAGTTGGACTAGTGATTTGACTCAGATGCTCGATTATTAAAGGCAATGAAGATGAATGCTGCAGCATTGCGAATGCATGGAACACTCGTGGACCTGCCAGAAGAAGCTTTCCCCCAGCCATAGCCATTTTAAGGACAGGGATCCCAAAGAAGAGAGCAAGAAATAGTTGTTTTCATCACAAAGCCCTAGATAGAGAGGCGAGCTTATAATTGACCAGAAGTTTGTGTTAATTGACCTTTACTTTGTGTTGACCTTTGGTTCTATATTCTGAATGCCTGGTGATGAGGATCCTTGGTTTTGTCTGTTGAGGAAAGCATTTCACTCTGACAGTGATTATCAGAACTCTGGGAACGTGGAACGCTCAGACGCACCTTGGACCATATTTCTCAGCTTTGAAGGCTTTCAGTTGATTAGTTCTCTACTTCTTAGCTTCCAACTTTGCAAAACAGCTGGTAACCAAAGTGAAAAAGCAGAACTTCACATCCTTTGTTGCACATCCTTAGCACATTGGGTGATATGTCTTCACTCTGACTTTCTCAAGCTCCCCATCCCCAACAAAATGTTGGAAGGTGAACACATGTTGCTAATACCTCCACTACAGAAGAAACACTTTCATCCCTCATCTCATGCACACATCTCAACATGTCACACTGCAAATGACTTAGCAATTCAAAATCTACTCCTATTATAATTATCACATGTTCTTAAGACTTCTGAAGTCTTCTCCCAGTTCTACCCTTATAGAACAGAGAAGGTGTGATGTTAGCTGTAAATAGACCTGGCCTTCTGTTCAGTTTACATGAGTGTATTTATTCCTCTCCAGGTCCAAAGACTGATAGTGTATACGGCCACAGAATCTCCCTTGTTGCCTGCATACTTGGAAGAGGTCACCTCTCCTCAGATTTAGTAAAATAAGAGAAAAATGATAGAAAATACGTTTGCTTTAGGTATCACAGGAATCCAGTAATTTTCAGAAATTTCAAACACAACTATTTATTAAAATAACTAAATGTAATTACTAATGTTTTTTAAGTTAAATATAAAAAAACAGTTTAAAATAAGACCTACAGAAATTCTAACACCCAATAAGCAAATTCTTTACTCATTAATCCTTATCTGGCATTCATTGTCCTGATTTCCTCTAAACTTAAGTATGACATTATTCATTTCAGTTAGATCTTCCAAATTTAGAGTAAACAGTTACTGGGTCATATAGATCGATCTGGAAGAGGGGTGAGCAACTTGATGTTAAAACCCTCTGCTGGAAGTTTCTCTCAAATTTTTGCTGCTTTCCTTCCCTCCCCTCACTGGCATATGATTAAATAACTTATGTGACTGTGTGGGCAATTAAAGACCTCACTATTCTTCCTGAACCCTCCACTCCTCTTTTCCTTACTTCCTCTTTTACACCAGTTGCACCTTCTCCCGCCAGCAGTAGGAATGCCTGGTTACCTTCTTTCCACACAGACATGGCCCCTCCTCCTTTGCTGTGGAAACTTCCCTCTTGGCTCTCCAGCATTCTGTATAAACAAGTGGTCTCCATAGCAACAAGTTCCAGTTCACAACTGAGATATAAAACTGTTTTCTTCAAAGGGATCAAAGGATCAAACCTACTTCTTTAGTGCAATGTCAAACTTATCAGTACTTGAGTTGAACCCATTAATTCTGGACATGACACAGGGTTGCTGTTTTACCAATCTAGATGTCTGCCAAAACTGAGCTAACTTGCATCATTTAGTTTTATACATGCACTGTATACCATCTGTAAATGTGTGTTTTCAAAATGCCCCAACATTTTGCTAACATGATTAGTCTCCAGCCATATTTCTTGCCAAACATCTTTGTTAATATGTGAGGATAACGAGGCAAGTACTGGATCTCAGTTCTTTCATTCGTAAATGGACTAGATCAGTGGTTTACAGATGTTTCTAGAGTTACAAGATTTCACAAGCACATCCTCAGGGGCCACAAAGTGGGGTAGGAGGCTTTGGGGAGTTGAGCAAGCAGGAGTCACAGCTCCACGCTCGTACTTTAACCAGAGAGGAAATCTACTTTTTAATCTGTTTTATATATGTAGCTCTGGGTAAGATTTAATAAGACAAAATGCTTTATAGCTCGACCATTTCTTTGAAAACCACTTACCTGTATCATCTCTAAATTTTGTTGTTCTTACCTTAAAGTTTCAAGAGACTGATTAAAATTGTAGTCCCCATTCTACCTCACTGGTATAAATCCTACAAGGTCAGAGTGAATCGGGGTGATAGAGGAAAGAATCAGGCAGAATTAGAGAATTGAGTTTTAGGCAGCTAGGCTTTAGAATCCTCAAATACATTTGATCCATAAAATGTGAGGTAGGCTTAACTACTAAATAGTTTTAGTTGTCCAACCCCCCCCCCCAAATAAACAACAACAAAAAACCCCAAACAAACCCAAAACCAGAAGCAAAAACAAAACATTTACAGCTATTCAAGAAGTCCCCTAGGGGTGGTGCCTGTGGCTCAAGGAATAGGTCACCATCTCCATATACCGGAGGAGGCAGGTTCAAACCTAGCCCTGGCCAAAAACTGTAAAAAAAAAAAAAAAAAAAAAAAAGAAGTCCCCCAACACTTCTTAGTAAACATTTTGTGCTACTGTTATCAAATATGGAAACCAAACACTTTAGCAAATTCCAGGTGAGAATGCTTGAAGCATTCTTCTACCTAAATGAAAAAAAAAAAAAAAGTGAAATGTTAGTTATGTGCTAGACAAGATGCCCCTGCCAATTAAAAATAAATATATAAATAAATACAAATAGAATTTTCCATGTTTGAGGTCAGTTTTCCACGTGGTGATGCAACTTGTTTGCCTTGGTAGCTCAGTATTTTCATCCCTGGTCTCACCTTGAGCACACAACCCATTGCATACCCCCCCAGCCCTACCTGGGCCCTTTAGATTGCAAATGGGACCTTTCCATTTGTTCAGCCCTCTGTAGTAATAACTGAACCCTGACCTCTAGTGGCAGGAAAGAATTAGCAAGAAGAACAATAGGGTAGTAATTCTTAACCAAGCGAGGTTCCCTATGGTCTGTGGGTCCTAAGTGGCCCAGTTGCAAAGGCAGCTAATCTGGGAAACTAGTAACATACCACAATGTATAACCTGTGGAAACATCAGCCTAAGAGACCTCAAATGTTACAATACTAGCTCTACTGAGAAGGCGGCAGCCTAACTCTAGCATGGGAAACTTTTAATTTCTCATAATGTAACTCTAGCATGGGAAACTTTTAATTTCTCATAATGTAACACTGACCACATGGAGCTAAAGGAGGGGAATTAAGGTAGATAGGGAGAAAAAAATCCAAATGCAAATAAATATCCAAATAAACTAACCTTATATACAAGGCAACTAAATTTTGTGATAATTTTAGAAAGAAAAAATATTATTCTTTCTTAGGGGGACGCAAAACTTTATTTGAAAAGATAGTACCTGCCACCTGTAACAGCATAGAAAATTCCCACAGACATGTTAAAAAGAGTTAGATACAGAAGACACATGCAAGATTCTCATCATACAAGGTTCAGAACTAATGTCTGATGATAGAGGTCAGGGGACTATGGACTGGACGGGGCACGAGAGTTTGCAGGAAGATTAAAAATGTCTTTTGTCTTGACCCACTGTTAATCAAACAGATATGTGCATATGTGAAAATTCTTCAAGCTGAGTATGTAAGATTTGTGCACTTTGATGTATGTAAATTGTTGCTTTAACATCAACAAAACCAAAAAATATATAGTAGTACTGTAGTCTCTTCTTAACCACGGTTTTGCTTTCTACAATTTGTTTCAGTTACTCATGGTCATCTGTGGTCCAAAAGTACAATGTTAAGTGAAAAAATCCTGGACTAAACAATACATATGTTTTAATTTGTGCACCTTTCTGAGTATTGTGATGTAATCTTGTGCTGTTCTGCCCTGTCTGCCCTGGGACATGAATCATTCCTTTGTCCAGCATATCCACACTGTAGATAATACCTGCCCTAGTCACTTTGTAGCTATCTCAGTTATCAGCTAGATTGCAAGAAGAAGAAGGGTGGGTACACAACAATAAGATATTTTGAGAGAAAAAGACCACATTCACATCTTTTATTATTATGTTATACTTTTTCTAGTTGATTATTGGTTATTGCTATAAATGTCTTACTGTGGCCAATTTATAAATTAAAATTTACCATAGGTATGAATATAAGGGGAAAAAGCATATTAGATGTGGGCTTTGGTACTATCCAAGATTTCAGGCTTCACTGGAGGTCTTGGCACATATCCCTGGCAGGGGTCTAATGTAAAAATGTGCTGGGCACATAGTATGAACTTCCTAAATATTGATTAAAGGAATTAATTAATATCTCAGCCCCATATTATCACCAAAAGAAAAGAGACTAGGTTGGAGAAGGAATAGGAAGATGAGAAAGAGAAGGAAAAAGAAATAGAACAGTATTTTAAAAAGAAGTTATAGAAGACAGTCTTGGGGGAAGATAAATAAAGAGAACAAAATATAGAAAGAGAAAGGAGAAATCAAGAATCATGTGATGGTGCTAGAGCTTTGTTCACACTATGGCTTTTCTTTGTGGTTGCCCTTGAAAATTATTCTCTCTTTATTTAGAAATAGCCCTTCAGATCATAAGAAAGTCTTTTATGTTTAATTCTAAATATTTTGAAATATGTTTTCATGAAATTTTAAAGTTTTCTAATTTAAAAGGAATACCTAAAGTTGTAAAATTACACTTTTAACCATAAATTGTCTTAATCATTTGTTAAATTTATAAGTCATATCTTGAAAGATTATATTGTTGACACATATATTTACTGAACACCCGTGTGCCAAACACTGCTCTGACTACCAGAAATACAAGAGTGGCCCAAGCAGACAAAAACTGTGGCTGCCTACAGGTGACATTCTTAGTTTCCTGTCTTCATTCTTTAGAAACTTAGGAATGTCAAATTCACAATATCTCTCAGTTGCCTAAGAACCCACCCTATTTCTCTTAGCTGTTTTGTTATTGATTGATTTAATTAAAGTCAGATGTTATTTTGATGATTGAGTATAAAGGAAATAATAAAGCAAGACCCCTTCTAGAATATATGAGCTAACCATTAATTTTTTTTGGCTTTCATGGCAGCCCTTGGGAGCTTTTTGGTTCTTGTTCTTCTCAGGCTTTAGCCAGGGTAGCTCTTCAGGGGTGAGGTTACCACTCAAACTCAGTGGCCCGAGCAGTAGCCTCTCACCTGAGCAGGACAACATGAAGCAGTAAGCCCAGTACTGGGTATGGACAGGCCGTACTCTACCTCCGCTCTCAGCTGCCAGCAATTAATATCCATCCAGTCTTCTCAGAGGTCTTCAGAGACAGTATACTTCCAGGTACAATGCATGTGATAAAGATAGCAGCATCAAACTCTTGTTTATCATGTGCTAATTATTGTTTTAAGCATTATATGCATATCAACATTTAGTTTACAACCATCCTAGGAAGTGGATAGAGATGAGGAAACTGAGACACAGAGAATTTAGTAAGTGTCAGAACTTGGATTTGAACCAAGAAGTCTGGATCCATAGTCAGCTTTTTTTTTTTTTTTTTTGTATTAACTCATTAATCATGATTTTCATAATTTCATGACATTAGTGAGAACAGCACAGAGAACACAGGATTGCCTGGGTTTTAAACTACTCCACTGCTGCTTACAAACTCTGTTACTGTCATTTGATCTCCTTGGGTCTCAGCAGTAAAATTGAAGGAGTTGGTCGCATTCAGCCTTTAATACCCTTGAGCCTATGGGTCTTAGATTTTGAGAGACCTTAAATGTCATCTAATCCAACAGTTACCTAAATGACAGAACAATCTAGAGAGTTTTGAAAAGATATAGAATCCTGAACCTCATCCCAGATTAACTGGAGCAGAATTTCCAGGGGTCAAGCCCTTGGATCTTACTGTTTAAAATCTACCCAGAAAGGGGGGGGGGGGGGAATCAACCCAGAGGAGTTAGGCATATTTGAAAACCATTGATTTAGTTCAATTTCCCTCGCCATACCATTTCCCTCCCTTGGGGAAAATCTCAAACATAAAAAAGTAGAGGGAATGAGATAACACATCTGTCAGCTAGCTTCAACAATTATTAACTCATGACCAATCCTACTTCATTTTTATTCTTGTTCACTTCATGGCAGTTTGGCAGGTGATGGAAGCCGTGTTTCTCTTAAACACCTCTAGAGATAGGGACCTTACTACTTCCTGAGACAGCTGGTATTAGAGAACTTAGAGCCAAAAAATGATAAAAATTCAACTCATTTTAGTAAGAGATGCTAGGAAAGATACTAGGGTTATTTCACAGACTCCTTGATAGTTTAATGACATTTTCTCTCCTCTCCTCTTCTCCTCTTTCTCTCTCTCTATTCTCTGAGCGTTAGTTTTATATTTCTTTCTTGTTGTGTATTATCATCTCCTCCTGAGGAGAAATTCTTCCCTTGTTTTGCCTCTTAGAGCCACAGGCAATCTGACTCTTTCTCACTCCCAAATCCCAAGTGATAGTGAAAGGGCTCTTGTCCTGATTTGGGTCAGGTGCAGTCTGCAGTGTACTCCTACAGCACGATTCCCGAGAGGTTGGGGTGGGATGCTAGGGCGAAAATACTTTCTCTGGTACCCGCCATGTGTCCAATCCATAGATTTTTCTGATCTCACTGACTGTGGGAAATCTCTTTCTGGTGGAAAGTCACTCCTTCCTTTTGTCTAACTCTTCCTCTTCTAGATCGTTTCTCTGCTCTTGAAATACACAAAACAAGTCTTTTTCTTCTTTCACATGATTTGAAAACAACTATCAAATCCCCCACTTAATCATGTCTACCCCAGGCTAAACACCCCTGGTTCCTTCCATACTTCCTGGCCTGACATGACTGCAAGCCCTTTCTTTGTCCTGGTCACTCTCCTCTGGATGAAATCCAGTTTGTCACTTAAAAATTGGCATCCTGAACTGAAGGCAACAAATGTTCCAGATGTGGATGGGCCTGCAGAGCCAAGAGCAGGACTGAGCAAGCCCCACACACCTCACACATGTGCTCACATACTCTGTGGACATGACACTGTGTCAACACACTCCGGCATACACTCCAGCATGCACTCCTCTTTTGGAGGCTTGAAATGCTCAGCTCATGTTGGGTTTGTAGTCAGCCAAATCTCAGCTCTATTCATGGCAATGGCTGTTAATCCTGGGACCCCTCCCCTTTATCAACCTATTTCTTGAAGCCAAAATATTAATCCCAGGTTTTAAATGCATCCTGCTAATTTGGCTGGCTTATTCCAGATTGCTAGAATGTTTTGGAATCTTTGTTTTAGTCTCTCAAATATTACATCTTCTTCAACGTAATAAGCTGGTCTTCTTGTCTTCATGCCACTGATAAATTATTGAAGAGAACCATTTAGAATCCAGAGACACGGTGTTGAAGACTCCTTCTTGTTAATGTGGCTCCATTGATCTGTTTCCTTTTCACTGATTATTTAGTCACCTTACTGAACTATAGTCCTATGATTCCTCCTTCACAATCTAAAATTAAAAAATTGACTGAAATTTAATTTAAAAAAATTTCTTTAACAAAATATTAACAAATCAAGTCAAACAACATATTTAAAGGATTATACATGATGACCAAGTGGCATTTGTCCCAAGAATAGAAGAGTTGTTCAGCACAGGAAAAGCAATCAATGTAACACATCACAAAAAAGGAAAAAATATACAGTCATCACAATTGATGCAGAAAAGCATTTGACAAAACCCAATCTTCTTTTTATCATTAAAAGCTCTCAGAAAACTAGAAATATAAAGTAACTTCCCAAACATGAGAAATTATATTTATTTTAAGAAACCCACAGTTAACATCACACTCAGTGGAGACAGACTAAAACCTCCCTAACGTCAGGATGCCCATTTTCACCACTATTATTCAATACTATATTTAAAGTTCTATCAGAGCAATTAGACAGGAAAAAGAAATTAAAAACATCCAAATTGAAAAGAAGTTAGATTATCTTTATTTGCAGATGAGAAAATCCCATGTACCAAAAAGTCAAAAAGGGATATTAAAAAGCTATTAGAGCTATTAATAATAAACAAATTCAGCAAAATTGCAGGATGCAAGAAAAACATACAAAAAAAACTTTATTTCTGTACACCAATAATGAGAAATCTGAAAAGGACATTAAGAAAATAATTCCATTTATAATAGTGTCAAAAAGAAAAAATATCTAGGAATACTTTAAGAAGATATAAGAGTTATATATTAAAAATTATATAAAATTTCATATTGACGAAAGAAAATAAAAAAGCCCTAAACAAATGTAAATTCATCTTGTGTTCATGGATTAGAAGATTTAATGTTATTAAATTGGAAATATTACAAAAATGCTCCAAAAATTTAATACAATACTTATCAAAATTGTTTGGTTTTATTTGCAGAAATGGAATAAATTTCAAATTTATATGAAATTACCAGGGGCTTCAGTAGCAAAAAGAATATTTAAAAAAGATAACATAAACAGAATCACACTTTCCAATTTCAAAACTACTGTACAAAGCCACAGTAATCAAAACAGTGTGGTTCGGGTACAAGAATAGACATATAGACCAATGAAATAGAACAAAAAATCCAGAAATAAATTCATACATCTATACCAATTAATTTTTGGCAAGTGTGTTAATTCAGATCAATGGTGAAAGAATGTTCTTTTCAGCAGATGGTGCTGGGACAACTGAATTTCCATATGCAAAAGAATTAAGTTGTATCTCATACATCATACCACATATAAATATTAACTCAAAATGGACCAACAACGTAAATTTAAGCACTAAAACCATAAAGCTCTCAGAATAAAATATAGGGGTAAATCTTCATGATGTTGAATTTGGCAATTGATTCTTAGATATGACACCAAACACCCCCCCCAAAAAAAGAAAAGAAAAAATAAATTGGACTTCACCAAATTAAAAACATTCACACATCAAAAAATATTATTGATATCAAGAAAAGTGAAAAGACAAACTACTAAGAGGAAGAAATATTTGCAAGTTATACATGTAAGAGTCTAGTCTCCATAATACACAAAATCACAGTGCAAGAAAAATAAGAAACAAGTCAAACGGTCCATTCAAAGATGGACAAAGGACGTTCGTGTGCATATTTTTGTGTAGACATATGTTTTGAACTTCTTTGGCTAAATACCAGGAAGTACTATTGCTGGATCATATGAAAAATATGTCTATTATTGTAATAAACTGTCCATCTTATGATAGAAATACAAAGGATAAGAGACTACTGTGAACAATTATACACTAATAAACTGGATAACTAGAAGGAATAGATCAATTCCTAGAAACATATAATACAAAATCAATGAAGATATAAAACATCCAAGAAGACCAATAACATGTAAGGAGATTGAATCAGTGATTAAAAACCTCCCAGCCAAGAAAAGCCCAGGACTAGATGGCCTCACAGGTGAACTCTACCAAGCATTTAATGAAGAATTAATGCAAATACTTCTCAAATTATTTGAGAAGATTGAAGAGGAATGAACACTTCCAATGTCATTTTATGAGGCTAGCATTAAACCCACAACAAAGACAGATAAGGATACTATATGAAAATAAAATTACATACCAATATTATTGGTGAACATAGATGCAAAAAGTATTCATTAAAACATTAGCAAACCAAACTCAACAGCACATTAAAAAGATTATATACCATGATCAAGTGGGATTTATCCCTGGGATACACAGATGACTCAACATAAGCAAATTGATAAATGTAATACACTGCATTAATAGAATGAAGGATAAAAATTATATGATCATCTCAACAGATACAGAAAAAAGCATTTTATAAAATTTAGTATCTTTCCATGATAAAAACTCTCAACAAATTAGGTACAAAAGGAATGTTCTTCAACATAACCAAGGCTATAGGTGATATTAATAAGCTAACATTATGCTCAACAGTGAAAAGCTGAAAGAGCTTCCTCTAAGACCTGGAGCAAGAAAAGCATCTCTTGCCATTACTATTCAATATAGTACTTCAATATAGTACTAGAAGTCCTAGCCAGAACAGTTAGTCAAAAGAAGGAAAGAAGGAAGAAAGAAAGGAAGAAAGGGAATCCAAATTGAAAAAGAAGAAAGTAAATTATCTCTATTTGCAGATGGCATAATCTTGCTTACAGAAAACCCTGAAGATACACCCTAAATCAACAAACTCAGTAAAGTTGCAGGATATAAAACCAAAATACAAAATCAGTTGCATTTCTATGCACTGACAGAAACTACCTCAAAAAGAAATTAGAGCTAATAAAGGCATTCATACAGCTCAATAGCAAACAAAACAAAACTCTTAAGTAACCCAATTGGAAAAATTAGCAAAAACATATTCAGACATTTTTTCCAAAGAAAACATATATATGGCTAAGAAGTATATCAAAAGATACTCAGTATCCTAGTCACCATGGAAATGCAAACCAAAACCACATTGAGGTACCATCTCACACCTGTTAGGATGGCTACCATGAAAATGATAAGACGTAAGTATTGGAAAGAGGGGAAGAAAAGGAAACCTTGTACACTGTTGGTGAGAACATCAATTGGTACGGGCATTATGGAAACAGTATGGAGATTCATACATCCCATTTTCAATGGTATAATACCCAGCCTTAAAAAAGAAGAAATTCTACTATTTACAACAACGAGAATGAAACTAGAGGACATCATGCTAAGTAAAATAAACTAGACACAGAAAATCTGAAGAAGTCAAACTCATGGTAGAGAGTGGAAATGTAGTTGTCAGGGGCTGGAGGTGGGGAAAATGGGGAGATGATTAAATATGACAAACTTTCAGTTATAATATTAATAAATTCTTGGGATTGAATGTATAGCCTTGTAACTATTAGTTAATAATACTATATTGTGTACTTGATATTTGATAATAGAGCATATTTTAAGTGTACTCACAACCCTCCCCCTCACACACACACAAATGGTAAGTATGGGTGGTGATGAATACATTAATTAATTTAATTGTAATAATCATTACACAATGTGCATGCATATCAAATCATCATGAATATACCCTGAATATATACAATTTTTATCAATTCAATATTATAAAAGTTAAAAAAAAGAAACTGCCAAACTGTCTTCCCAAGTGGCTATACCATGTTGCATTCCCACTAGCAATGAATGAAGGTTCTTGTTGCTCTACCTCATTATCAGCATTTGATGTTGTCAATGTTCTAGATTCTTGTTATTTTAATAGGTGTGTAATGACATTTCCTTGTTTTAAATTGCATTTCCCCTTTGATGCATAATGTGGCACATATTTTCATATGCCTTTGTACCATTGTATATTTTAACTTGGATTGTTTTCTTGTTGAGTTTTCAGAGTTCATTGCATATTTTAGATCCTTTATCAGATGTGTCTTTTGCAAATATTTTCTATCGGTCATTAGCTTACATTCTTTTTTTTTTTTGACAATGCCTTTTGCAGAACAGAAGTTTTAATTTTAATGAAGTCCAGCTTCTTGGTTCTTTTTTTCCATCATGGAAATGTTCCTTTAGTGTTATATCTAAAAAGTCATTACCTTTCCTAAAGTCATTTAGGTTTTGTCCTGTTACCTTTTAGGAGTTTTAGGGTTTTTGTTTTACATGTAGGCCCATGATCCATTTTAAGTTATTTTTTGTGAAAGGTGTAAGTTCTGTGTCTAGATTCATTAATTGTATCTAGATGTCCAGCTGCCTCAACATCATCTGTGAAGACTCTGCTCCATTGTATTGCCTTTGCTCCTTTGTCAAAGGCCAGTTGACTATATAATGTGAGTTTATTTCTAGATTTTTATTCTGTTCCATTAATCTATTTCTCTATTCTTTCACCAATACCACCTTGTCTTGATTATGATAGTTTTATAGTGTCATTAGGGTGTTAGTCCTTTGGCTTTCTTCTTCTTCTTAAAATTGTGCTGGCTGTTCTGGATCTTCTGCCTCTCCATATAACTTTGGAATCAGTTTGTCAATATTCACAAAATAACTAGCTGGGGTGTTGATTGAGATTGCATTGAATCTGTAGATAAAATTGGAAAGAACTGACATCTTTGACTATATTGAGTCTTCCTGTTCATGACTATGAAACATCACTATATACATTTTACTTCTTCTTTGTTTTCTTTTATCAGAGTTTCATAGTTGTTTTCATATAGATGTTGTACATTGTTTAGTATTTCATTTGGGTGAGTGTTAATGTAAATGATTCTGTGTTTTTTAATTTCAAATTCTACTTGTTCATTGATGGTATATTTTGCATGTATTTTGACCTTGTATTTTGCATGTATTTTGCATGTATTTTGACCTTGCATCTTTCAACTTTGCTATAGTGGCTTATTAATTACAGCAGGTTTTCCTTCCTTCCTTCCCCTCCCTCTCTCCTTTCCTTTCTCTCTTTCTTTATCTTTCTTTCCCTCCTTCTCTCCTTCTTTCCTTTCTTCTGACCCTCCTTTCTTCCTTGTCTCCTTCCTTCCTCCTTCTTCCTACCCTCCTTCCTTCTCTCCCTCCTCTTTCCTTCCCTTCTACCCTGCTTCCTTCCTTTCCTCCTTTTTTCCTTCCCTCCTTCTTTCCTAATGTGATCTCCCTGTTTTGCTCAGGCTGGAATGCAGTGTTTATGCACAAGCACAGTCATAGTGCTCTTTAACCTCAAACTCCTGGCCTCAAGCTCTTCTTCTACTTCACCCTCTGAAATAGCTGAGATGCATTCCACATACCTAGCTGAGATGCATTCCACATACCTAGCTTTAGTTCCAGGAGGTTTTTGTTGATTCTTTAGGGTTTTCTATGTAGATGATCATGTTATCTGTGAATAGAGACAAATTTTATTTTCCTTCCCCATCTATATACATTGTATTTCCTTTTCTTATTTGATTGCATTAGCTAGAACCTGAAGTACAATGTTGAAAAAGAAAACACCCTTGCATTCTTGGCTGCATAATATTCTATGGTGTACATATACCACAATTTATTAATCCATTTGTGGATCGATGGGCACTTGGGTTTTTTCCATGACTTAGCAATTGTGAATAGGGCTGCAATAAATATTCTGGTACAAATGTCTTTGTTGTGATATGATTTTTGGTCTTCTGGGTATATGCCCAGTAGAGGAATTACAGGATTGAATGGTAGGTCTATTTTTAGATCTTTAAGTGTTCTGTGAAACTAGTGTATGATGCCCCATGATCATATCA